>CAJUXJ010001204.1:0-44448 GCA_910589775.1 Avena eriantha
CACATGCAATGAACTCTTGTGGATCCATGTGTGGTTAGTTGAAAGAACACACATGCAATGACATTAGTGGATCCATATGTGGGTCATGTAAAGAACACACATGCAATGACATTGGTGGATCCATATGTGGTTTGTTAAAAGAACACACATGCAATGACTCTAGTGGATCCATATGTGGTTTGTGGAAAGAACACACATGCAATGAAAACTGGTGGGTCAATATGTGGTTCATGACAGGAACACATATGCAATGACTCTAGTCGATACATATGTGGTTTGTGGAAAAGAACACACATTCAATGACATTGGTGGATCCATATGTGGTTTGTGGAAAGAACACACATGCAATGATATTGCTTGATCCATGTGTGGTTTGTGGAAAGAACACACATGCAATGACATTGGTGTATCCATATGTGGTTTGTGGAAAGAACACACATGCAATGACTCTGGTGGATCCATGTGTGGTTTGTGAAAAGAACACACATGCAATGACTCTATTGCTAGTTTTCGTATAATAACACACATGCAATGACTATAGTGGGTCCATATGTGGTTTGTGAAAAGAACACATATGCAATGACCCTAGTGGATTCATATGTGGTTTGTGGAAAGAACACACATGCAATGCCATTGGTTGATCCATGTGTGGTTTGTGAAAAGAACACACATGCATGCCGTTGGTTGATCCATGTGGTTTGTGGAAAATAACACACATGCAACGACACTGGTGGATCCATGCGTGGTTTGTGGAAAGAACACACATGCAGTGAACATTGGTGGATCCATGTGTGGTTTATGAAAAGAACACACATGCAATGCCATTGGTTGATACATGTGTGTTTGTGGAAAAGAACACACATGCAATGACATTGGTGGATCCATGAGTGCTTTATGGAAAAGAACCCACATGCAATGACATTGGTGGATCCATGTGTGGTTTGTGGAAAGAACACACATGCAGTGAACACTGGTTGATCCATGTGTGGTTTGTGACAATATCACACATGCAATGACTCTAGTGGATCCATGTGTGGGTCCATATGTGGTTTGTGAAAAGAACATACATGCAATGAATCTAGTGGATCCATATGTGGTTTATGGAAAGAACACACATGCAATGACATTGGTTGATCCATATGTGGTTTGTGGAAAGAACACACATGCAATGACTCTAGTTGATCCATGTGTGGTTTATGGAAAGAACACACATGCAATGACTCTGGTGGATCCATGTGTGGTTTGTGAAAACAACACACATGCAATGCCATTGGTTGATCCATGTGTCATTTGTGAAAAGAACACACATGCAATGCCATTGGTTGATCCATGTGTGGTTTGTGAAAAGAACACACATGCAATGACATTTGTTGATCCAGACATGGTTTGTGAAAAGAACACACATGCAATTACTCTGGTGGATCCATGTGTGGTTTGTGGAAAGAACACACATGCAATGACATTGGTGGATCCATATGTGGTTTGTGGTAAGAACACACATGCAATTACTCTGGTGTATCCATATGTGGTTTTTGAAAAGAACACACATGCAATTACTCTGGTGGATCCATGTTTGGTTTGTGAAAAGAACACACATGCAATGCCATTGGTTGATCCATGTGATTTGTGGAAAAGAACACACGTCCAATGACATTGGTGGATCCATATGTGGTTTGTAGAAAGAACACACATGAAGTGAACACTAGTGGATCCATGTGTGGTTTATGAAAAGAACACACATGCAATGACTCTAGTGGATCCATATGTGGTTTGTGGAAAAGAACACACACGCAATAAACACTAGTGGATCCATATGTGGTTTGTGGAAAAGAACACACATGCAATAACATTGGTGGATCTATATGTGGTTTGTGGAAAAGAACACACATACAATGACTCCAGTGGATACATATGTGGTTTGTGGAAAAGAACACACATGCAATGACATTGGTGGATCAATATGTGGTTTCTGGAAAGAACACACATGCAATGATATTGGTTGGTCCATCTGTGGAAAAGAATACACATGCAATGACTCTAGTGGATACATATGTGGTTTGTGGAAAAGAACACACATGGAATGACATTGGTGGATCCATATGTGGTTTGTGGAAAGAACACACATGCAATGATTTTGGTTGATCCAGTTGTGGTTTGTGGAAAGAACAAACATGCAATGACATTGGTGGATCCATATGTGGTTTGTGGAAAGAACACACATACAATGACTCTGGTCTATCCATATGTGGTTTGTGAAAAGAACACACATGCAATGACATTTGTTGATCCATACGTGGTTTTTGAAAAGAACACACATGCAATTACTCTGGTGGATCCATGTGTGGTTTGTGTAAAGAACTCACATGCAATGATATTGGTGGATCCATATGTGGTTTGTGGAAAGAACACACATGCAATGACTCTGGTGTATCCATATGTGGTTTGTGAAAAGAACACACATGCAATGACATTTGTTGATCCATACATGTTTTGTGAAAAAAAAACACAAGCAATTACTCTGGTGCATCGATGTGTGGTTTGTGGAAAGAACACACATGCAATGACTCTAGTGGATCCATGTGTGGTTTGTGAAAAGAACACACATGCAATGACTCTAGTGGATACATATGTGGTTTGTGAAAAGAACACACATGCAATGACATTTGTTGATCCATGCGTGGTTTGTGGAAAAGAACACACATGCAATGACATTGGTGGATCCATGTGTGGTTTGTGGAAAGAACACACATGCAATGACTCTAGTGGATCCATGTGTGGTTTATGAAAAGAACACACATGCAATGACTCTAGTGGATACATATGTGGGTTGTGGAAAAGAACACATATGCAATTACTTCTAGTGGATCCATATGTGGTCCATGACAGTAACACACCTGCAATGACTCTAGTGGTTACATATGTGGTTTGTGGAAAGAACACACTTGCAATGAACTCTAGTGGATCCATGTGTGGTTAGTGGAAATAACACACATGCAATGACATTGGTGGATCCATATATGGGTCATGTAAAGAACACACATGCAATGACATTGGTGGATCCATATGTGGTTTGTGAAAAGAACACACATGCAATGACTCTAGTGGATCCATATGTCGTTTGAGGAAAGAACACACATACAATGAACACTAGTGGATCCATATGTGGTTCATGACAGGAACACACATGCAATGACTCTAGTGGATACATATGTGGTTTGTGGAAAAGAACATACATGCAATGACATTAGTGGATCCATATGTGGTTTGTGGAAAGAACAAACATGCAATGATATTGGTTGATTCATGTGTGGTTTGTGGAAATAACACACATGCAATGACATTGGTGTATCCATATGTGGTTTGTGGAAAGAACACACATGCAATGACTCTGGTGGATCCATTTGTGGTTTGTGAAAAGAACACACATGCAATGACTCTAGTGCTAGTTTTAGTATAAGAACAGACATGAAATGACTATAGTGGGTCCATATGTGGTTTGTGAAAAGAACACATATGCAATGACTCTAGTGGATCCATATGTGGTTTGTGGAAAGAACACACATGTAATGACTCTGGTGGATCCATGTGTGGTTTGTGAAAAGAACACACCTGCAATGACTCTAGTGCTAGTTTTAGTATAAGAACACACATGCAATGACTATAGTGGGTCCATATGTGGTTTGTGAAAAGAACACATATGCAATGAATCTAGTGGATCCATATGTGGTTTGTGGAAAGAATACACATCCAATGCCATTGGTTGATCCATGTGTGGTTTGTGAAAAGAACACACATGCAATGCCATTGGTTGATCCATGTTGTTTGTGGAAAAGAACACACATGCAATGACACTGGTGGATCCCTAAGTGGTTTGTGGAAAGAACACACATGCAGTGAACACTGGTGGATCCATGTGTGGTTTATGAAAAGAACATACATGTAGTGAACACTGGTGGATCCATGTGTGGTTTGTGGAAAGAACACACATGTAGTGACACTGGTTGATCCATGTGTAGTTTGTGGAAAGAACACACATGCAATGACTCTGGTGGATCCATGTGTGGTTTGTGAAAAGAACACACATGCAATGCCATTAGTTGATCCATGTGTGGTTTGTGAAATGAGCACACGTGCAATGCCATTGGTTGATCCATGTGTGGTTTGTGAAAAGAACACACATGCAATGCCATTGGTTGATCCATGTGGTTTGTGGAAAAGAACACACATGCAATGACATTGGTGGATCCATACGTGGTTTGTGGAAAGAACACACATCCAGTGAACACGGGTGGATCCATGTGTGTTTGGTGAAAATAACACACATGTAGTGAACACTTGTAGATCCATGTGTGGTTTGTGAAAAGAACATGCATGCAATGCAATTGGTTGATCCATGTTTGGTTTGTTAAAAGAACACACATGCAATGTCATTGGTGGATCCATAAGTGGTTTGTGGAAAGAACAGACATGCAGTGAACACTGGTGGATCCATGTGTGGTTTATGAAAAGAACACACATGCAGTGAACACTAGTGGATCCATGTGTGGTTTGTGGAAAGAACACACATGAAGTGACACTGGTTGATCCATGTGTGGTTTGTGAAAAGAACACACATGCAATGACTCTGGTGGATCCATGTGTGGTTTCTGAAAAGAACACACATGCAATGACATTGGTGGATCCATACGTGGTTTGTGGAAAGAACACACATGCAGTGAACACTGATGGATACATGTGTGGTTTGTTAAAAGAACACGCATGCAATGCAATTGGTTGATCCATGTTTGGTTTGTGAAAAGAACACACATGCAATGCCATTGGTTGATCCATGTGGTTGGTGGAAAAGAACACACGTGCAATGACATTGGTGGATCCATATGTGGTTTTGGAAAGAACAACATGTAGTGAACACTGGTGGATCCTTGTGTGGTTTATGAAAAGAACACACATGCAATGACTCTAGTGGATACATATGTGGTTTGTGGAAAAGAACACACATGCAATGACATTGGTGGATCCATATGTGGTTTGTGGAAACAACACACATGCAATGATATTGGTTGATCCATCTGTGGAAAAGAACACACATGCAATGACTCTAGTGGATACATATGTGGTTTGTGGAAATGAACACACATGGAATGACATTGGTGGATCCATCTGTGGAAAAGAACACACATGCAATGACTCTAGTGGATACATATGTGGTTTGTGGAAATGAACACACATGGAATGACATTGGTGGATGTAACTACCTCGGTGAATTACGCTCTTAGTTACATGCCTGGATGAGCGAAAGTGGTTAAAATAGTACGGTGGGCCCCGGGGCCACTCACGATAGACCTTTCGGCCGTCCTAACCACTTTCAGATCATCAGGACAAGAACGAGCGGCGTAATCGGCAGGCGAAGGGATCAACTACATACACAAATGGGTATGTATGCAAGCCACATACAACAGTCCTCAGAGCCATTCCATCTAAAAGAAATAGAAATTATTGCAACGCCATACGGCAAGATTCAAATATCCTAGATAGAGATAATATTTTAGGATAGCTCCTCACACATCAAACATCAGAGTATCAGGCGAAAGCGGAAGACAAGATCCGAGTACGGATAAGAAGCAAATCGGCATAAGATGCCACATAAATAACACATCCCGCCCACAGATCTCACGGATCCCCGTTCCCGGAATCTCTACACCGAGTGATCGTTGCCAACATCATCTGTCTCCTCCACCCAGTATCCTTCTTGCGAATACACATGTTCATCTGAATCAAACAATTTATCGTGTGAGATCCTAGGGGTACTCAGCAAGTCTTTATGCCACTAAAGCGGACACAACCTGGGGTGACGCAATTGCAGCAAAAGATAAAAACTAACAAGTCTATAGATACTCGCTAACCATCCGCCTAACCAATGATAGACGAATGTCCGTGAATTAAGAAAGACAGTTATAATAGTATAATTAACAGATCTATCCTCCTCCTCGCTTACCAACTAGGAAGCGGACGAACAACCCCCATCCGTTGGCAGTTTTATTAACCATTAAAAGCGGACACGGCTTTCAGAAAGATTTACCCTACAAGGGTGCACGAATAGCAACACACACTCGATCAACCTCGGAAAAACCAACTCAAAACCCAACGAGGCATTCACGACAAAGCAATCACAGGATTCAGAAATATTTCAGGGGGCCACCCCAATAAGCTACCCGCAACGAAGTTGGCCGGCTCCGAGACGGACCCAGGGTTTGCGACGACGGCTGTAAACGACTGGGAACCCGAAAATGTGACTGGGCTTGTCGATACCGCAAAAACGTGGCGCGATCCAAAACAGTACAGGTGCTCCTCGCACAATCTTAAATAAAGCAGTAACATGGCATAAGTACAGGATAGTAATAAAGCCCCAAACTAATTGTGGCCCCAAGAAATAAGAATGAATCAAGCTCTGGCTCAGGGAGGTCCATAAGGCCTCCCGGATGTGGATAGTGCGAATAGTTAAGGAACAGGAATCAAGTACTCGGGGTCCTACGGGACACAAGTGAGCATGAAAAACCAAATAGCAGATATTTCTCACCGGTGCCTCTTTCATTAGTTATCCCATTACTACTCAGGTTATGTTTTTTAGGTACCTCGTTATTCATCAGACACTCACATACCCCTACACATGCTGTTCTACGACTCGCATGGCTCAAAAAACTCCTATAGTAATGGCTCATGGGATGGAGGAACAAGCTTCGGTGGGGTTTAAAAGTAAAGGCTATGCAGTACTTGGGATTCAATTTAATGCAATCGCGACTCAATGATGCAAGAATAAGATAGAGGCAATAGGTACTATATGTATGCAAGCATGTGGTAGTGCTTGCCTGTCAGCTAAGTTGAAGCGAGAGATGGATCTGGGTAGAACATCTGTGATTCCTGGTAATTCTCCTGCTGGGCGTCTATTCGAAGAAGAACCAAACAAACAAGGGCCAACATAAATAAAGTGTACAAGCATATGAATTAAAATGCGACAAGCAAACAAGCATGCCATGATTAATGGTGCACAATTTACATGGCATTAAGGTAGCATGGCATGGTGAGGTGTGGGGTACAAGAATAAAGCATTTTATTATTTATTTAGTCCAATTTTATTGCCATAAACAGTTCTGATTTGTAATAATGTCATGATGCATGCTTGAATTTAGAACAAGGAATGCATAGATAGAACGGGGTCGTCGCGCTGATCGATTTAGACATATTATTTGTCCAATTTGGAGTTGTAGATTAAAGTTATTAATTTATTAAGAAAAGGGCATTTTATTGTAATTTTAATCATCTCGAAATTTTAAAGTGCTCAAACATTATTTTGAATAGCATATTTGAAATCCTCACATTTTTCTGATTCAAAAACATATATCATTTGTATTATTTGGGTTTATAATTTAAAAGTTATTTAAAATCTGATTTGAATTTGAATTTAAACTTTTCGTGAAAATGTTTTATTTAAACAGAATTTGGAAAATACTTTTTATACGGGTGGGCCAGCGCTGAACGAGCGGAAAAGACGCGCCGAAAAAATTTCTCACCGGGACCTTCCCTAGCCGCAACCGCCGACAGGTGGGGTCGGGCTCAGCGGGGCCACGCACGCACGTCGCCCAGTAGGGACGTGACACGTGGGCGGTCCAGGGCTGCGCGGTGGTGTTTTCTAGAAAACCGAGGGGCCTCTTCCAAAGAAAACGGCGGTGAATGACAAGTGGGGCTACGGGGGCTGCACGTTCAGGCGGGAAAAAGGCTAGGGGGCTAAGTGCAAAAGGGCATCGGCTGTGGCTGCTCGCTGACGGAAAAGGTTCTGCCGGCGGCGGATCTGGCCGTCTTCCATCGACGGTGGCGACGAAAACGCTGGACGAAACGTGTCGACCTAAAAATGAAAAACGTAGATGGGACAATGGGCTACAGATTACGTCCAGGGAGCGTCTCCGAAGGATGACTATGCTGGCCGGGCTTCGATGAGGAACAGAGGGGACAGAGGTGTCTGGGCTGTTGCTGACAGCCCGCGCACGGCACGCGGCGGCGCGCAGAGCGCTTGACGGAGTGCGGCGGAGCTACGGCGCAGGAGGAAGAGGGGGACCATGTCTAGGGGATGCAGGGGCTCACCGCGGGGTCACCGGAGTGGTCGGAAAGTGAGGAGGTGGGGGGATCTGGCATCGGGCTCGCGGACGACGACCTCGGTCTTCCCCGGTTCACGACGGCGCCAGGCTGTTCCGGCGAGGCTCTGGTCCCGGGCTGGTTCGAGGAGAAGAAGGGGAAGCACGTGACCTCGTCGTGCTCCTGGCTGGGCTTGGAGAGCACCAGGGCGCGTAGAACCTGAACAAGGCAGAGGGATCTAGGGTTTTGGCCTAGGTGGTGGCCATGGCTTTCTAGGGAGGAAGGAGGAAGGAAGGTGGGTGCCTGGGTTTTCCTGGGGTGGTTGGGGTGATAAGGGCGAGAGGGAGAGGCACATGGGATGGGGTTGCTTTAAGCAAAAGGAAGAGGGGCATCGGGTAGATCTAGGTTTCTTCTTCTCTATCTCCTTCTTTCTTTGCTAAGCCCCAAGGAAAAGAGAGGGACCAGGGGAGAGGCAGGTCGCTGGTGGGGCATGCTCAAAGGAGAGAGGGGTAGCTCGGGTCTAGCTAGGGAGGGGGCTCGGGTTAGAGAGGGGGTTAGAGTTAGGGTGGTTAGGGTTTGAAGAGTGAGGGAAAAGAAAAGAGCTAGGTTAGGGTTTGAGCATGAACAAATAAAAAACAAGCAAAAGGTTGGGGTTTGGTGATGGTTAAGGAGAGAGAGGGTGGAAGAGAGAAAAGAAAAAAATAATGGTTTAGAGTTTTCTTTAATGTGGCATGATCATGTGTAAAGGAGAAAAGTGGGTGGATGATATCTCACATGATCATGCATGGCATGGATGTTGAGGGTGATGAGGTGGAGATGGTGAGAGGAAGAGAGAACAAACTCACAAGGAAAAGACCCACTCGGAAACCAAGGGCAAACCAAAAGAAAAGAAGTGTGATGGTGTTTGCATGGCCCATGCAAAGTGTTAAATGCCATGTTTTATTTTGTGAAACAAAATAAATATAACATGGCATGATTCCCATGCATTACCAAAATGTGGAAATGAAGGCCAAGCACAGAATATAGAATTGAATCCATCCCAACCCACATGAGCTAGAGTAAATGCCAAAATAAAATAAAAGCCCATGGGTAATTAGGGTGGTGGAATTATAAGGTGGTGACAAGAAAGGTGGTGGAATGGAATTAAAAGATATGCCCCCAACTCAACTTGGGCATCAAGCATTTATCAAGAACCAAATACAATATATCAAGAGCCAAATACAATTAAAAATGCATATGAGAGAAGATCCAAAAGAAAAGGGGTTTTATATGATGCTCCAATGCAAGGTGGCATGATGACATGAGCATGATATAATTATGATGCAACAATTATATATAGGAAGTAGCCATTATATTACTAGACCAAGTAGCATTACAACTGTTAGACAATTGGGATGCTACAACTCTCCCCCACTAAACAGGAATCTCGCCCCGAGATTCTAGGAAGAAGAAGAAGACTCAAAGAGGGTAGGATACTTGGCACGGAGCTCATCTTCATGTTCCCAAGTGGCTTCATCAACGGAATGGTGCGACCACTGCACCTTGCAGAACTTAATGGACTTGTTGCGAGTCCTTCTTTCTGCGACTTCAAGAATTTTTATGGGGTGTTCTTGATAAGACAGATCTTCTTGGAGATTGATGAGTTCATGGTCCACGGTCCTGCCGGGATCCTTGAAGCACTTCTTGAGTTGAGAGATATGGAAAACATCATGGACCTTGAGTTTTTCAGGGAGCTCAAGAGCATAAGCAACTTCTCCTCTTCTTCCATGAATTTTGAAAGGACCAATGTATCTAGGAGCCAACTTTCCTTTGATACCAAAGCGGTGCCTGCCTCTCATGGGACTGACACGAAGGTAAACGAGATCACTAGGGACATATTCCATGTCCGTGTGCTTTCTGTCATAATTGCTCTTCTGGCGACTTTGAGCAATCTTCAGATTTTCAAGAATGATGTGAACCTTCTCCTCCGCTTGAGTTACAATGTTGGGGCAAAACAATATTCTTTCACCTGCGCCCGACCGACCAATCGGAGTTCTGCATTTGCGACCATAAAGAGCCTCAAATGGTGCCATCTTTAGACTTTTCTGGAAGCTGTTGTTGTAAGAGAATTCAGCATAAGGAAGGCATTCTTCCCACTTCATGCCGAAAGAGATAACACAAGCATGGAGCATATCTTCCAGAATCTGATTGATCCTTTCAACTTGTCCTTGCGACTGAGGGTGGTAAGCTGTGCTGAAGTTCAATTTTGTTCCCAAAGCATTTTGGAAACTTCCCCAGAACTTGGAAGTGAAGATACTTCCACGGTCTGAGCTAATCTCAAGAGGAACTCCGTATAGAGAGACAATTCTGTTGATATAGAGCTTAGCCAACTGAATTGCAGAAATTGTTTCCTTGACGGGAAAGAAGTGAGCTACTTTAGAAAGCCTGTCGATGACAACAAAGATTTCATTGTTCCCCTTCTGCGACCTTGGAAAACCAGTGATGAAGTCCATCTCTACTTTCTCCCATTTCCATTCTGGAGGCTTCAATGGCTGTAGAAGGCCGGAAGGTTTCTGATGGACAGCTTTAACTCTATGGCAGACATCACACTCCGAGACATACTTGGCACAATATCGTTTCAAACCAGGCCACCAATATTGTGTTTTCAAGTCCATGTACATCTTAGTGCTGCCAGGGTGGATAGAAAGAACGGAATCATGCGCCTCCTTGAGAACTTGCTCTCTTAAACCCGGGGTAGTTCGGAACAAACATCCGGTGTTCAAAGAAAAGGGTGCCTTGATCGTCGACGTGGAAGGACTCATACTTCGGAAGTTGAATGTTGGAGATGATCTTTTTAGTGTAAGGATCACCAAGTTGAATGGAGCAAACTTTTTCTTCCAAGAGAGGTGTTGCCAGAAGATTCAGAAGATACCCTTGATCCACAATTTCAAGGTTAAGCTTGCGGAATTCCTCGCACAAGAGAGGCTGTTGTTCTTCCACCATGAGGTTGTTGACATAAGCTTTACGGCTGAGAGCATCGGCCATGACATTAGCTTTGCCCGGAGTGTAGTTGATGGTCAAATCGAAATCATTGATTGTTTCAATCCACCTCCTCTGACGAAGGTTGAGATCAGGCTGTGTGAAGATATACTTCAAACTCTTGTGATCAGAAAAGATCTCACAACGGTTGCCAAGCAAGTAATGTCTCCATACTTTCAAAGCAAAGACAACTGCTGCGAGTTCGAGGTCATGTGTAGGATAGTTGATCTCATGCGTCTTCAACTGTCGAGAGGCATAAGCAACAACTTGCTTTTCTTGCATAAGGACCGCACCCAATCCTTGCAATGAGGCATCACAGAATATCTAGAAAGGCTTTGATGTATCTAGAGGAACTAAGACTGGTGTGGAAGTGAGCTTCTCTTTGAGTGTTTCAAAGCTTGCTTGACATGCAGGAGTCCAAAGATATTTATTGCCTTTCTTGAGGAGATCGGTAAGAGGCTTCGCAATCTTCGAGAAGTTTTGCACGAAGCGACGGCAGTAACTGGCCAAACTAAGGAAACTCTGGACTTCTTTGACATTTATGGGTGGAAGCCAGTCCATAATTGTCTTAATAGTTTCTGGGTTGACGGCAATACCCTTGGCAGAGATGATGTGACCAAGGTAGGTGACTTGAGGCAGCCAAAACTCACACTTGGAGAACTTTGCATACAGGCGGTTCTCACGAAGCTTGTTTAGGACACACTGAAGGTGTTCTTCATGTTCTTCCTTTGACTTAGAATAGACTAGAATGTCATCCCGATAGACCACAACGAATTTATCAAGATACTCCATGAAAACCGAGTTCATAAGCCTCGAGAAGGTGGCAGGTGCGTTGGTGAGACCGAAAGACATGACCATGTACTCATACAGGCCATAGCGGGTGGTGAAAGCTGTTTTGGGAACATCTTCCTTGCGAATCTTGATTTGATGATAACCACTTCTCAAATCAAGCTTAGAGAATACCACAGCTCCAACTAGCTGATCGAATAGATCATTAATCCGCGGAAGGGGATATTTATTCTTGATGGTTTTAGCATTGAGTGCCCGATAGTCAACACAAAGTCTATCAGTCTTGTCTCGCTTCTTCACAAAGATGGTTGGGCTACCCCAAGAAGAAGTACTGTGCTGAATGAAACCCAACTTCTCTTGTTCATCCAGCTGACGTTTGAGTTCAGCCAACTCAGCAGGACCCATTTTATAAGACCGCTTGGAGATAGGAGCGATACCAGGTTCAAGTTCAATCACAAACTCAACCTCACGATCCGGAGGCATACCAGGCAACTCTTCAGGAAAAACATCTAGAAACTCACAGACCACCGGAACACTCTGAATACCTTCCATCGCATCATCATTCAGATCCGCCAAAGAGTAAAGCTGAATTCCAAGAGTCAGACTTGGAGAATAGACTATATGGCCTTCAGGAATTTTCAGAGAAACCGAACGTTCAGCACAATCAATCACAACTACATTTGCTGTTAACCAATCCATGCCCAAGATAACCTCAATATCAGAATTGCCCAGAATAATTAAGGAAGCCGGAAATGAAGAGCCACCAATCTCAATTTGATTTCCACGGCTGATTTTAGAAGCCCTCATGTTTGATCCAGGAGATTGCACCATGAGGCGAGTTGGTAGAGCATCAGAAGGTAACCCATTACTCTCCGCAAACTTGTATGACACGAAAGAATGTGAAGCACCAGAATCAAATAACTCGTGCAGGAACTGAGTTAACAGGAAGCATACCCATGACAACTCCAGGTGCATGCTCAGCTTGAGCGACGTTGACACAGTTGGCACGAGCAACCGTAGAGCCAGGCTTGGTGTTGATGTTGAGAGCCCGAGGTGGAGGTGCCCGAACCATAGGAGAACTTGCCGCAGGTCTTGGAGGTGGTGGTGGAAGAGCTTTGTTGTTCATTGGAAAATTCCAGTGCTGATGCCCAGTGTTTCCACAAGTATAGCAAGCACCAGGTGGACGTGGAGCAACGTAGCCAAGGACTCCGCCAGGCGCTCCAGGGTAGTTGTGGTTGTAGCCCCTGGGAGCCGCAGTGAAGGACTTTGGTGGCCTTGCTGTGTAGCTTGACGGTCTTGGTGGAGCAGGGAGCGACGGTGGGGTGTTAGGAACCCAGACGCGATGCTTAGAAGGAGTTGCCATAGCCGAAGAGCTTGTTGCATCGCGGTTGTGTTTCTTTGACTCCTCAAACACTTGCCTACTTGCTTCTTCCTGCAGAGCTGTGTGTTGGAGTTCCAGAAAAGACGTCGGCCTTGCATGAGTGATAGCATATTTAATTGAAGCATTGAGCCCTTGCCTAAACCTCTTTTGCTTCTTCTTGTCATCAGAGATCTCATCGCCACCATACCGAGAAAGGTTCATGAAGTTTCTGATGTAGGTATTGACATTGTCAGTGCCCTGCTTGAGGTTGAGAAACACTTCCTTCATCCTTTCCATGACAATTTCTGATAGATATTGCTCCTTGAAAGCCGCAGTGAATTGCTCCCAAGTAGGCTGAAAACCAGAGAGGTCTGCCTTGAGGTAATTTTCCCACCATAGAGCTGCATCTCCCTTCAGAAGGTGAGTGGCACATTTGACCCATTCTTGCTCGGGAACATCCGCAGTCATCAGCAACCTTGATACTTCATGAAGCCAATCGTCCGCATCAAGTGGCCGATCAGACACTTCATATTGGCATGGGTTGAACTTGAGAAAACTCTTGATGTCTCCACGCTTGGGAGGTGGAGGTAGCGGAACAAACTCATTCCTCCTGACACTTTCCATGAAGCGCTGCTGGTTCTGCTGCATAGTGCCCAAGGCATTTCAATACTTGCCAAAGCAGCCCCGGTTCAAGTGGTATGTCCTCCTCAGAACGGCGTGGTGGTGCCATCCTGTGATTGATATAAAACACAAGTCAGTACTATAATGGAAAATGATAATAATCCAAAATAGTACCAAAATGGAATTAACCAAGATTAAAGGATACAATTCACTGAGATGATATTAAAATATCAACAAAGTTCAAGGCACCTAGAAGATATTAAGCATAACGCACGCGACTGAACAAGGAGTGTGGTACACAAGCTAACAAAGAAAAAATTTCCGCAAATTTCGGCATTAAAATACCACTATATGCGCAAAACCACTTAACGAATCAAGATTAGTAACTCTACTAGTTCAATATACAAGAGCAAATGATAAAAGTAGTGGTATGGTCGCGACTCCATCCTGCACTCAAATAATTACTCCGCACATGAATAAGTAAAACACATATCCCAACATCTTCTTCTTAAGATGAACCTAAAGATTGGTAACTACGAAAAAGAACACCCCAACACGATAACGTCAGATAACAGGAGTAAGATAGATTGCATCGGTATACAACGAATCAGATAGATCGCGTCGGTTTACAAAGGCCTGTCGGTATGGAATGTACTAACAGTTGATAACCAAAAGGCAGATAGTGATAACATTTGGATGCAATAGATAGACAAGGGATTCACACACACACACACACGCAACCTATGGTACTACGGAACCCAGAACACGAGAATCCTAGTTTGAATTTTCAGAAGAGGATTGAAAATGTTACACTTCCTTACCAGAAAAAGGGTGGGTGGGTGGGTAAGAAGAAAAATGGAAGCAGTCCTACTCTCACGTTTTGTTTTTCCCTAGTATACATAACTACCAAAATATTTGCTAGACTGACAACGACCATTTTGGCTGAGACCCTGAAGGGCGGGATGACTCAGATACCAATTGTAACTACCTCGGTGAATTACGCTCTTAGTTACATGCCTGGATGAGCGAAAGTGGTTAAAATAGTACGGTGGGGCCCGGGGCCACTCACGGTAGACCTTTCGGCCGTCCTAACCACTTTCAGATCATCGGGACAAGAACGAGCGGCTTAATCGGCAGGCGAAGGGATCAACTACATACACAAATGGGTATGTATGCAAGCCACATACAATAGTCCTCAGAGCCATTCCATCTAAAAGAAATAGAAATTATTGCAACGCCATACGGCAAGATTCAAATATCCTAGATAGAGATAATATTTTAGGATAGCTCCTCATACATCAAACATCAGAGTCTCAGGCGGAAGCGGAAGACAAGATCCGAGTATGGATAAGAAGCAAATCGGCATAAGATGCCACATAAATAACACATCCCGCCCACAGATCTCACGGATCTCCGTTCTCGCAATCTCTACACCGAGTGATCGTTGCCAACATCATATGTCTCCTCCACCCAGTATCCTTCTTGCGAATACACCTGTTCATCTGAATCAAACAATTTATCGTGTGAGACCCTAGGGGTACTCAGCAAGTCTTTATGCCACTAAAGGGGACACAACCTGGGGTGACGCAATTGCAGCAAAAGATAAAAACTAACAAGTCTATAGATACTCGATAACCATCCGCCTAACGAATGATAGACGGATGTCCCTGAATTAAGAACAACAGTTATAACAGTATAATTAACAGATCCATCCTCCTCCTCGCTTACCAACGAGGAAGCGGACGAACAACCCCCATCCATTGGCAGTTTTATTAACCATTCCATGAGTATTGCACTATTTACTAGTCAAGTACTTAGTCAAATTAAAAGCGGTACTTTAGTTACACTTATCTATGATCGAGAAACTGTGCTCCAAGTCGTCCATAACTGCGGACACGGCTTTCAGAAAGATTTACCCTACAAGGGTGCACGAATAGCAACACACACTCGATCAACCTCGGAAAAACCAACTCAAAACCCAACGAGGCATTCACGACAAAGCAATCACAGGATTCAGAAATATTTCAGGGGGCCACCCCAATAAGCTACCCGCAACAAAGTTGGCCGGCTCCGAGACGGACCCAGGGTTTGCGACGGCGGCTGTAAACGACTGGGAACCCAAAAATGTGACTGGGCTTGTCGATATCGCAAAAACGTGGCGCGATCCAAAACAAGAGAGGTGCTCCTCGCACAATCTTAAATAAAGCAGTAACATGGCATAAGTACAGGATAGTAATAAAGCCCCAAACTAATTGTGGCCCCAAGAAATAAGAATGAATCAAGCTCTGGCTCAGGGGGGTCCATAAGGCCTCCCGGATGTGGATAGTGCGAATAGTCAAGGAACAGGAATCAAGTACTCGGGGTCCTACGGGACACAAGTGAGCATCAAAAACCAAATAGCAGATATTGCTCACCGCTGCCTCTTTCATTAGTTATCCCATTACTACTCAGGTTATGTTGTTTAGGTACCTCGTTATTCATCAGACACTCACATACCCTACACATGCTGTTCTACGACCCGCATGGCTCAAACAACTCCTGTAGTAATGGCTCATGGGATGGAGGGACAAGCTTCAGTGGGGTTTAAAAGTAAAGGCTATGCAGTACTTGGGATTCAATTTAATGCAATCACGACTCAATGATGCAAGAATAAGATAGAGGCAATAGGTACTATATGTATGCAAGCATGTGGTAGTGCTTGCCTGGCAGCTCAGTTGAAGCGAGAGATGGATCTGGGTAGAACTCCTGTGATTCCTGGTAATTCTCCTGTCGGGCGTCTATTCGAAGAAGAACCAAACAAACAAGGGCCAACATAAATAAAGTGCACAAGCATATGAATTAAAATGCGACAAGCAAACAAGCATGCCATGATTAATGGTGCACAATTTACATGGCATTAAGGTAGCATGGCATGGTGGGGTGTGGGGTACAAGAATAAAGCATTTTATTATTTATTTAGTCCAATTTGATTGCCATAAACAGTTCTGATTTGTAATAATGTCATGATGCACGCTTCAATTCAGAACAAGGAATGCATAGATAGAATGGGCTCGTCGCGCTGATCGATTTAGACATATTATTTGTCCAATTTGGAGTTGTAGAATTAAAGTTATTAATTTATTAAGAAAAGGACATTTTATTGTAATTTTAATCATCTCGAAATTTTAAAGTGCTCAAACATTATTTTGAATAGCATATTTGAATTCCTCACATTTTTCTGATTCAAAAACATATATCATTTGTATTATTTGGGTTTATAATTTAAAAGTTATTTAAAATCTGATTTGAATTTGAATTTAAACTTTTCCTGAAAATGTTTTATTTAAACAAAAATTGGAAAATACTTTTTATACTCAGGCGAGTTCAGCCCCAGTCACTGACGGGTGGGCCAGCGCTGAACAAGCGGAAAAGACGCGCCGAAAACTTTTCTCACCAGGACCTTCCCTAGCCGCAACCGCCGACAGGTGGGGTCGGACTCAGCGGGGCCACGCACGCGTGTCGCCCAGCAGGGACGTGACACGTGGGCGGTCCAGGGCTGCACGGTGGTGTTTTCCAGAAAACCGAGGGGCCTCTTGAAAACAAAATAGCGGCGAATGACAGGTGGGGCTGCGGGGGCTGCGGGTTCAGGCGGGAAAAAGGCCAGGGGGCTAAGTGCAAAAGGGCATCGGCTGTGGCTGCTCGCTGACGGAAAAGGTTCTGCCGGCGGCGGATCTGGCCGCCTTCCGTCGACGGTGTTGACGAAAACGCTGGACGAAACGTGTCGACCTAAAAACGAAAAACGTAGATGGGACAACGGGCTACAGATTACGTTCAGGGAGCGTCTCCGAAGGATGACTATGCTGGCCGGGCTTCGATGAGGAACAGAGGGGACAGAGGTGTCTGGGCTATTGCTGACAGCCCGCGCACGGCACGCGGCGGCGCGCAGAGCACTCGACGGAGTGCGGTGGAGCTACGATGCAGGAGGAAGAGGGGGACCATGTCTAGGGGATGCAGGGGCTCACCGCGGGGTCGCCGAAGTGGTCGGAACGCGAGGAGGTGGTGGGAATCTGGCGCCGGGCTCGTAGACGACCTCGATCTTCCCCGGTTCACGGCGGCGCCAGGCTGTTCCGGCGATATTGGTGGATCCATATGTGGTTTGTGGAAAAGAACACACATGGAATGACATTGGTGGATCCATATGTGGTTTGTGGAAAGAACACACATGCAATGATATTGGTTGATCCATGTGTGGTTTGCGGAAGGAACACACATGCAATGACATTGGTGGATCCATATGTGGTTTGTGGAAAGAACACACAAGCAATGACTCTGGTGTATCCATATGTGGTTTGTGAAAAGAACACACATGCAATGACATTTGTTGATCCATACGTGTTTTGTGAAAAAAAAAGCACATGCAATTACTCTGGTGGATCCATGTGTGGTTTGTGGAAAGAACACATGTGCAATGACACTGGTGGATCCATATGTGGTTTGTGGAAAGAACACACATGCAATGACTTTGGTGTATCCATATGTGGTTTGTGAAAAGAACACACATGCAATGACATTTGTTGATCCATACGTGTTTTGTGAAAAAAAACACATGCAATTACTCTGGCAGATCCATGTGTGGTTTGTGGAAAGAACACACATGCAATGACTCTGGTGGATCCATGTGTGGTTTGTGAAAAGAACACACATGCAATGACTCTAGTGGATACATATGTGGTTTGTGAAAAGAACACACATGCAATGACATTTGTTGATCCATGCGTGGTTTGTGGAAAAGAACACACATGCAATGACATTGATGGATCCATGTGTGGTTTGTGGAAAGAACACCCATGCAATGACTCTGGTAGATCCATGTGTGGTTTACGAAAAGAACACACATGCAATGACTCTAGTGGATACATATGTGGTTTGTGGAAAAGAACAGATATGCAATTACTTCTAGTGGATCCATATGTGGTCCATGACAGGAACACACCTGCAATGACTCTAGTGGATACATATGTGGTTTGTGGAAAGAACACACATGCAATGAACTCTAGTGGATCCATGTGTGGTTAGTGGAAAGAACACACATGCAATGACATTGGTGGATTCATATGTGGGTCATGTAAAGAACACACATGCAATGACATTGGTGGATCCATATGTGGTTTGTGAAAAGAACACACATGCAATGACTCTAGTGGATCCATATGTGGTTTGTGGAAAAGAACACACGTGCAATGACATTGGTGGATCCATATGTGGTTTGTGGAAAGAACACACATGAAGTGAGTTGGGTCTGCAGCATAGAAAACAAAAAATTTCCTACG
Organism: Avena eriantha; assembly: GCA_910589775.1. Taxonomy (NCBI): domain Eukaryota; kingdom Viridiplantae; phylum Streptophyta; class Magnoliopsida; order Poales; family Poaceae; genus Avena; species Avena eriantha. The sequence goes on from CAJUXJ010001204.1 coordinate 19,225, forward strand.
ATGAGAACTACACGCCAAGATCTATCTACTAGGTACAGAGCAACGGGTGGACATACATCCATCGAGAACTTACCCTCGAAGACAACGAGTTTTGTTAACGAGTAGGAACTCGTGGTTGATGTAGTCGTACACTTGCCGATCTCAAGATCATGTGGAAGTCTGAGCGCCGCAATTCAGCAGCGCATCCATACTCGCACACACGTTCAAGCCACCGGACAACCTCCACCTCCTCGCTCCAGCGATCCAGCGGAAGCAGCAACTCCTTCCAGACGAAATGCCACTGGGAACATGTATCTCGCTAATCCGAGACCATGGGGGAATAATTCTAGAGGGGGAGAGATATCCTTCACGGGGAGGTGTGAGGAAGAAGGAGGAAGAGGGGGGCCTTTTATAGGAGGAGGGGGTACCCCCTCCATGGCCGGCGCCTCATGGAGGTGACCCCTCACCTCCTCCATTCATGTGGTGGTAACCCCTCCACATTAAAATGCCTCCACATTATTCTCAACAGCCTTTCGATCGGGGTTTCTTTTCAGGTGTGGCAACAGATTTTCCACCCTTCTTTCCCTTGTGCTTGGCTTTCTTGTCCTTCTTGAAACCAGTGGTCCTATTGATCATCAACACTTGATGTTCTTTCCTAATCTCCACTTCTGCAGTCTTAAGCATTGATAGAAGCTCGGGAAGAGACTTTTTCATGCCCTGCATATTATAGTTCATCACGAAGCTCTTGTAGCTAGGTGGCAGAGATTGGAGAACACGATGTATGCCTAAGTCAATGGGAATCGTTATTCCCAAGGACACAAGCTTATCGGCGTACCTAGACATTTTGAGTACGTGCTCACTAACAGAGCTGTTCTCTTGCATCATGCAGCTAAAGAACTTTTCAGAGGCATTATAACTCTCTACGGTAGCATGGGTATCGAAAATCATTTTCAATTCTCCCATGGTATCAAAGGCATTGCCATTTTTGAAATGCTTTCGAAGTTCTGCCTCTAGCCCATACAGTATGCCACAATGAACTAAGTTGTGGTCCTCCTGACGAGTCATATAGACATTCTTTTCCTCGTCAGGGGCATCAGGAGCTGGTGGGGGGCCTAGCGGCGCCTCTAGCACATATTGCTTTTGTGCAGCAGTGAGGAGAATCCTCAAATTCATAGCCCAGTTGGTGAAGTTGCTACCATTCGCAGCAAGTTTCTCTTTCTCCATGAACACATTGAAATTAAAAGCAGGTGGTGTCATCTACAACAGAATTTGTAAAGTTTATTTAGACTAAGTTTATGATAGAGTGAGTTCAACTAATCCAAATTACTAATGAACTCCCACTCAAAAACGACATCCCTCGTGCCTTTTTGGTGATTACATGAACCAAATCCACTACACCAAGTCCGATCATCACGTGAGTCGGTGTAGCTTCAAAGGCGAGCATCTATATGGACATCATATCAACTATATGACTCATGCTTAACCTTTTGGTCCGTGTTCCAAGGCCATGTATGTACATGCTAGGCTCGCCAAGTAAGAACCTTAGTACTCGCGTGTGTAAAACTGTCTTACACCTGTTGTATGAAAGCGTAGAGTCAAGTACACCTAATCATCACGTGATGTCTCAAAACACAATCCATAGAACGGTGCATACTCAAGGAAGAACACATTTTATCTTGATATCTAAATGAGGGATCATCTTACAATGCTACCAAAAGCGCCAAACTAGCAGTATAAGATGCTAACATCTAATGTGTAAAGTGAGATGATATGGTCCATGCATTTGATCTCTATCATTTGCATCGTGGTATGATCTCTATCATTCCTTTGTGTGTAAGGCCAAGGTCTATGGAACTTACACGTTGAATGTGTTGTAAGAGTATCTATCATACATCTACTTACAACAATACCATATCAATACACTAGCCCAGCAATGATCTAAACTAGACGCCTCGAATTTATCAATTGCAAGTTTTACGTGGCTTAGGGCTTTCGGAGATAGAACCGTTCTTACCTACGAACATGAACCACAACGAGGATAACCAAATTATTTGCAACTCGTTGTAAATCAGATATTAACTATACTAGGAGAGACAGACACCCACCAGCCACTTATGCAAAACAAGTTGCATGTTAGTCGTGGAACCGGTCTCATATACGATGACATGTAAGGTTGGTCTGGGCCGCTTCATCCCACTATGCCACCAATATCCAAAATACATAGAATATGCAATAACATGATCATCATCGCCCACATATAAACATATGTGTACTACCCGTGCAAAGCACCTACGCATAGATCAGGCTCTGATACCACTGTTGGGTCCCCAGCATAGAAAACAAAAAAATTCCTACGATGAGAACTACACGCTAAGATCTATCTACTATGTACAGAGCAACGGGTGGACATACATCCATCGAGAACTTACCCTCGAAGACAACGAGTTTTGTTAACGAGTAGGAACTCGTGGTTGATGTAGTCGTACACTTGCCGATCTCAAGATCGTGTGGAAGTCCGAGCACCACAAATCAGCAGAGCATCCATACTCGCACACATGTTCAAGCCACCGGACAACCTCCACCTCCTCGCTCCAGCGATCCAGCGGAAGCAGCAACTCCTTCCAGACGAAATGCCACCGGGAACATGTATCTCACTAATCCGAGACCATGGGGGAATAATTCTAGAGAGGGAGAGAGATCCTTCACGAGGAGGTGTGAGGAATAGGGAGGAAGGGGGCCTTTTATAGGAGAAGGGGGTACCCCCTCCAAGGCCAGCGCCTCATGGAGGTGACCCCTCACCTCCTCCATTCATGTGGTGGTAACCCCTCCACATTAAAATGCCTCTTCACATCCCCTTTTAAAGTCCCCACTTTAAATGCATTAAAATTCTCTAAGTTTAATGCTCTCTCATTTAATAAAACTCTTTTATTAAATTTCTTCAGAATTTTGTTAATTACTTTAATTAACAAACATTCACATATAGCCCCTTGCAATATTTCAATATCACATGCAGAACCACTTTCTGCAATTTCATCCGAAATAATTTCTGGTTTCTATCAAAACAATTCCTGCGCTTTGCAATTCTTTCGTCTGAATCATATGTGCTCCAAAATGGTGTCCGGTAACTCTTAAGTGTGTCACCCTACGGTTCGCGAATAATGCAGACATGATTGAGACTCCTCTAATCAGAAGCGGGACCTGGAGATCCATACTGACTTCTGTGATCGTGAGAACCTTTAACGCTTGTAATTTAATCCCTCTGTATCATGATATAATACATGTCCGAGATTCGATCATCGGTATCCAAATACCTAGTTTGATCTCGTTACCGACATGCACTCTTTTCTCATTCCCGTGACATAACATTCTAGTGATCACATCACTTGCTTGCAAGCTATCTTAATGTGATATCACCGAGAACACCCAGAGTATATCTATCCGTCATCGGGATTGACAAATTCCACTCTTAATCCATGAGCCTCAACATAACACCTTCGTAGAACTGAACCCATCTTTATAGTCACCCTGTTACGATGTGACGTTTGATGTTATCAAGATACTCTTTAGGTGTTAGCAATTAACATGATCTCATGGTCTAAGGATAAGGATTACTTCGTATGATGTTGGGGGGATACCCCCGGGTAGGGTCACGCCGGGGTATAAAGGCCGAGTTAGCCGAGGGTCATGGGGACAAACATCTCTTGGTCCGACTCCTCCACGTCCGAAGTCTCCCGGTCCGGTGCCCACTTAAGGGTCGGATCAGTGCCGTCCTCGAGCGTTTGCTGAAGGAATAGCTGAGGAAAAGAATAAACAGACGAATCAGAAATGCGACAATAATAGACAAGTAACTGGTCCGGGGTAAGTTTGCTACATGAAACTCACCATGGGAGGAAGCCGGTCACGGCAGAAGTGCTCAATCCCCCAAGTCCAATCAGGGGAGAAATCCTTCTGAGTGGTGAAAAGAGCCTTAACCCGGCGGAAGATCTCCGTGTTGTTCAGCTCGAAAGATGAAGTCCGGTTGGGATCGCGGCCGTAGCTCATATGGCACACCTTGTGGGTGCGCTTCTGGAGAGGGGAGATTCGGTTGCGCACGAAAGTGATCATCGCATCCTCGTTGCGCAACCCGAGCTCCTTCAGCTCCGCGAACCTCTTGCTCACTTGGTTGGCCAGGGCCGTAGGTTTCTTCGGAACGGCGTCCCATAGATCCGGGTTCGGCGGACCCGAGGTATAGGGAAGCAACCGGATCAAATCTTCGGTGCCTGTGTTCTGGACATAAAAGAACGTCCGGGCCCATCTTTGGAGGATTCTAGCCCTGTGACCCGAGGGAAAATAGAAAACCTCCGGGGTGAGATGGAGGCTGCTCCGAACTGCATGAGCTTCTTGTCCTCCGGGTCAGCGTGAATGTCGGGGATAACGTTGCGGCGAAGGGAGAAAAACGGGATCCACAGCTCCTTTGTGGGCCATAATCTAGCGTAGCCCTCAATCGTAGAGGCGAAAGCAGAGAGGGAAGTAATGGCATTCGCCGGAAGATGGTGCGGCTGGAGATGGTAGGTGCTGAGCCAATCGTGGAAGAAGTCACTCACCGGGAGTCTGAAGCCCCGCTGAAAATGAGACAGGAACACAACGAACTCCCCGGGGTTAGGCGAAGGAGCTAGCTCGGCGGAGGCGAGGCGAGCGGCGACGCTGGCAGGGAGGCGTCTGGTCCGGTAGAGCCAATCCAGATCGTCCTGGCAGACCCAGGAGCCGGCCCATGCGCCGCGGTCCCCAGCGGCGGCGTCCTCCTCCATGTCTTGCTCAGTAATGGCGAGCTCTTCTTCAGTCATCTGCTCCTCGAAGCCCTCGCTGGCGCTGGAGGCGGCGGGGGACAGCGGCTTGGATTGGCGAGGACCCGTAGCAGGAGATTGACGTCGCAGTGAAGGAGACGTAGAGGTGAAATGGAGAAGTGCGGCGGCGACGCTGTTTTTTGGCAGTACTGGCGGTGGCGCAGTCGCGAGGAAGACGAAGGAGAGTAGCAGCAGGCAGAGGCGTGCGGAGGGAAAAAATCCTAAGGAACGCACGCCTCCGCTATTTAACCCCCACGTAAGCGGCGAGTGGGATCGCACCCTGTGGACCGACCACACGCTGTGGCCGTGTATTACCCGTCCGGACTGATCAGTAAGGATCCACACGGAAGGCCTCAGGGTGGAAAGAATCCTGGGACGTGACGCACTGATGCGGTAAACGAGGGGGCAGGCGTGACGTGACCCGCGCACAGTGATGACTGACGGTTACTGCGGCGATTACTGTACCGTCCCTTAAAATAAGACAACACAATGATTACCGTTCACATGCATTAGCGTATGAGAGAAGGAAGCAAGACCCGGATGGAACTGTGGTAACCCGGCCGGCAAGTGAAAACTTGAAATGTGCGAAGGGAACGTAAATCCATACAAACCGAGGTAAAGAGGTAACTCGGCAATAACGACCGGGCCACAAGATTGCACCTGGAGTGGCCTTAGCGGCCAAGGCAGCAAAGACCGCAGCAGCTTCGGGGACTAATGTTGGGGGCATACCCCCGGGTAGGGTCACGCCGGGGTATAAAGGCCGAGTTAGCCGAGGTTCGGCAAGGCCAAAGCGGATGCTGGCCGGGTCACCTCAAGGCAGGCCGAGTCACGGGGTAATCCGGACCTGGGAGCGTTCGCCTAACTAGGTCTCATCCGACTTAAGCAGTAAGTTGGAAGTGTATGTCTAACCTGTATGCAGGAAAAGGGTGTGGCCGGATGAACCATCGTCCGGGTTGAAGTAACCTTCTAGGAGAAGGAAGGAATCTCGCTGGTCAAAAGGAGCCCCGGTACGCACTGTCTGAGCGAAGCGAGCAAGGACTGGACCACCGGGGCGTGGCCGACAAGCGTAACGACACCCATGTCAGCTGACGAGCTAAAGCGTAGCTGACGAGGGGCGGGGCGTGGCTCACGTAGCTAAAGCATAGCTGACGAGGGGGAAAAAGCACCCCGGTCGGTTTACCACTTTGGGAGGGAGCATATTCTTAGGAATATGCCTCCACGTATGCCCTAGGCTGAAACCGAGCCTCCCCTATAAAAGGGGGGCTAGGGCTTCAGCAGGAGGGTTGGATTTTTATTCTCTGGACAGTTCTGTTAAGATCTAGGATTTTGAGATGAGGTCGGTGGGTGAGAGTAAGAGAGCTTCTTCTTCCTCCTCTCGCCATACAGCTCTAGGAGCACTTGTAACCTTGGAAGAAAATCAATACGAGTTTTGGTGTGGAGAATCACTTCGCTATCCCTCCCTGGATTCCCCTAGCGCATATTAGTCCCTACCATCTGCCTATACATGGCATCTGCCGTGACACCACCACAACAGTTGGCGCCCACCGTGGGGCTAGCGGCGCTAGCATGGGTCAAGATCCAGACGGGAAACTTCATCGCCACTGGAGAGCGCATCTTCTCCGGGCTCATCCAGCGCTTTGAAGCGCAGGACTTCGTCAGTGACAACGCAGGCTGCTTCGGCACACGCCCTCTCCCGCGCAACGGCGTCTTCCTCAAGCTCGGCGCACACAAGGTCTACGTCGCGGTGGACGTGTCAGGCGTTCATCCGCGCCACGTCGCCGAAGCAGGCGAACCGCCCCTCACTGCGGCTCGCGGGAGACGTATCGCTCGTTCCCCGGACCATGCAGAGGTAATGATGATAGCGCCGGGAGCGGTTACGAGGAAGGATCCGGCGCCAGATCCGGAAGTGACACCCAAAGCACCAAGGAAAGGTAGGGGTCCTCCGCTAGAGAGGCCGGAGAATGTGCTGAGAGAGGCGATAGATAGCTTGGCAAACCCTGTAGTAGCAGCGGTAGATCCGGCTCGCGCACAGGCCGAGCTAGAAGAAACTCGGCAGAAAATACTTGAGGGCGCAAAGAAAATAGCCGAGGCCCAGCGGTCGTTGAACATGACGCTGCGTGAGTACGCAAAGGCGAACAAAGTTGATGCTATAAAAGTTAAAGGGAGGAATCTCATGACGAAATGAACAGAGAAGGTGATGTCGAAATCGAGGAATCAGAAAACTGTTTTTCCGTGGGGCTGCCGAGGTATAGTACACCGGCCAAGAACCTCAGAGCGGCGGATGCGGCTGCATCCGAGTTAGAAGGACTGACGGGTGAAGCCCGGCAAAGGCAGCAAAACCGAGTAAACGAGCTGGTTCGGATTGCGAACAGGCAAAACGAGGAACTGCTCAGGGCGAACCCGGAGAGAGCTGGGGCCTCCAAGATCGTCCATTCGGCGATGGATAACCCGGAGAAATCCGCTAGAGCTGCGTCGTCCCCTCATGGCGATCCAAGGAGAGAGGAGGTGGTAACCTCAGCCAGACAGAACAAAAAGATTGTCCCGTATGACCCGACACAGGCAGGGAAAGAAAAAGAAGCGCAGAAAAATGATGATCGACGGAGTGTGAGCCGAGGCGAAGCTGGCCGAGGTAACTATGACCAAGGCAATGCCGGTCGGAGGAACGTTGTCAACGGCAATGCCGGGCAGCAAAACTCAGCAGGGGCAAGACAACCGCAGCAGCGGAACATGCCGAGGCAAGAGCATAGTGCCGGCCGAGGTATGCAACAGAAAGGTGCGCCGCAGGAACGAAACCGGTATAATGACGGTGATTCGGAGATGGCGAATGCGGGATATCCGAGACCGGACTATCATGTGATAGGTTCGAGACTGGGAAGCAGGGATTTGATGCCGGACGATGCAAGGTTAAAGCTAGATCGACTATATAGGTCGGAACAGATAGAATGTCAGGGTCCACCGGGTCCAGCATGTTTTGGACCCCAGATCATGAAAGAGCCACCAGTACCGAACTTTCAATTGCCCAGGGGGACCAAGACCTATGACGGAAGTACCAAGCCAGAGGATTGGCTGATAAACTATGCTACTGCTGTAAAAATTGCCACAGGCAACCTGAGATGGGTCGTACGATATGTACCCCAGATGTTGGAAGGCCCGGCAAGGGTGTGGTTGAACAATTTGCCGCCAGGAAGCATCAACTGCTGGATTGATTTCGAGGAGATGTTCATCAGCAATTTTTCGAGTACGTATCAAAGGCCAAATAGGCCACAGACCCTAGCTATGTGCAAACAGCGACCCAATGAGACGGACCGGGAGTTCTTGACCCGGTGGTGTACACTCAGAAATTCGTGTGAGGGCGTGATAGAATCACAGGCCATAGCATGGTTTGCACAGGGGTGCGGGTATGGAAGCGAATTATGGATGAAGTTGCAACAGAAAATGCCGGCAACATTGTCAGAGATGATCCGGATCATAGATTCGTATGCATTGGGTGACCCGACCCAACCGAGGCTCGCCTCAAACGAGTCAAGCGATGAGTACTATCAGAGGGATGGATCCGGATCGTCCCAGAGAAATGATTACAGAGGAAAAAGGAGAGATGATCGACCGGACCATCGGTACGGTTCACACCAAGTAGCGGCCGTGAGTCAAGATCAACCCGGAGTAGGGGGTAGTCAGCGCCAGAAAACTGGAGGTCAGTGGACCCTAAGGAACGATGGGAAGAAAACTTGGACACCGGAGCAAAAGAAGCAATGGCAAGAAAGGAAAGACCGTCCGAGGTATACTTACGAGTCAATGTTGGACCAACCATGTAAGTTTCACACGCCAAATCCGAACAGCCCAGCGGGTCATACGACGAGGCAATGCGAGTGGATGCGCAAGATCGAGCAAGGTGGTTCAGGGAATGCTCAGGCACCCCGGAATGATCAGCCTTGGCAGGAGTTATCCCGGCAGCAATTGCTCTCCGGAGCGAACACGCAACAGCTGATGTTGCCTCCCCCTCCGCCGAGGTATAATAATAATGAAAGAAGGGATGCAGTGCACCAAGTAGAAAATCAGCAGCAGCCGGATCAGAGGCACCCCGGAAATGAGGGGAGAAACGAGTACAGGGAGCATCACCAGAGTTACTGTGTATTTACCATAGAAGAAACTGATAGAAAAAGCTTGCAGCGTAGGAATATGGAGGTGAATGTGGTAATGCCGGCAGTGACGAGGTACATGCCTTGGTCCGATCAGGAAATCACCTGGAGCATTAGGGATCACCCCAAGCTCATGCCGAGCCCTGGTTCGTATGCGTTGGTGCTAGATCCTACATTCATTGGGCCTAACATTAACGTGAGATTCTCAAAGGTACTGATCGACAACGGCAGTAGCATAAACATCATGTACGCGGACACAATGCGCAAGTTGGGTATGTCGGAGAGCATACTCCAGGCCACGAGGACAACTTTCCATGGCATTGTGCCCGGCATCTCTTGCGAGCCCATCGGCAAGGTCCGGGTCGACGTCTTGTTCGGCACGAGGGACAATTGCCGAACTGAAAATCTAGAGTTCGAAGTAGTGAACTTGGAAAGCGCGTATCACGCATTGCTCGGAAGGCCAGCGCTGAACAAGTTCATGGCAAGTTTTCATATAAGCTATTTGAAAATGAAATTGCCCGGACCAAACGGAGTAATTACGATTGCTGGGGACTTCCGACGTTCCATGGAGTGTGCGTCGGCCGGATCAAACTTAGCCGAGTCACTTGTGATCGCGCAGGAAAAAAGGAAAATTCAAGAGGTGGCAGCGTTGGCTCAGTCCGCGCAACAGTATATGCCGGCGCTGAGTAACCCCCATGGAACTGTCTCCTTCCAGGCCACGAAAGATACCAAGAAAGTTCCTATTGATGACATGTTCCCAGAGCGCACCGTAACAATTGGTGCCAGGCTAAGTGATAAATAGGAAAGCGAGCTCGTCAGCTTCCTCCGTGAGAATCGGGACATTTTTGCTTGGTCCACACAGTATTTGCAAGGTGTTCCGAGGGAGTTGGCCGAGCACACTTTAAATGTGAGACCCAGAGCTAAGCCGGTGAAGCAACCTCTCCGCCGCTTCGCCGAAGATAGGAGAAAAGTCATTGGGGATGAGATAGCTCGGTTGCTAGCTGTAGGATTTATCATGGAAGTTCTTTACCCGGATTGGCTGTCTAATCCGATGCTAGTGGAAAAGAAGAAAGATGATCCGAACGTGGCAATGGTTTGGCGCATGTGTATCGACTACACGAACCTGAACAAGGCGTGTCCGAAAGATCCATTCCCGCTGCCAAGAATAGATCAGGTCATAGACTCAACTGCGGGATGTGAACTGTTGTCATTCATCGATGCTTACTCCGGTTTCCACCAGATACCTTTGAATCCGAAAGATCAAATAAAGACTGCGTTTATTACCCCGTATGGGGCTTATTGCTATCGCACCATGCCGTTTGGTTTACGTAATGCAGGAGCAACGTACCAGAGATGTATGCAGAAATGTTTGCATGACCAAATAGGTCGAAATGTACAGGTATACGTGGATGATGTGGTTATCAAGACCAAGGAAAGCAAAACGCTCCTTGACGATATCAGGCAAACATTCGCAAACCTAAGGAGGTTCCGGATGAAACTTAATCCGGAAAAATGCACCTTCGGTGTCCCGGCTGGAAAATTGCTCGGCTTTCTGGTTTCTAGCCGAGGTATCAAAGTTAATCCAACCAAGATCCGAGCCATCGAACGAATGGAACTGCCGAAGTGTCTTAACGATGTCCAGAAGTTTACAGGTTGCCTGGCCTCGTTAAGTCGGTTTGTATGTCGATTAGGAGAAAAGGCATTGCCTCTCTATCAACTGATGAAAAAGTCGGATAAGTTCATTTGGACGCCGCAGGCGGATGAGGCCTTTACCCACCTAAAGAAAATGTTGGCCACGGCGCCAGTGCTAGCCTCGCCACTATCAAAAGAGCCAATGTTGCTCTATATAGCCGCAACCAACCGAGTTGTAAGTGCAGTGATAGTGGTGGAGCGTAATGAGGAAGGTAAGTCAGTGCAAAGGCCGGTGTATTATTTGAGTGAAGTGTTGTCAACCTCAAAGAGGAACTACCCACACTATCAAAAATTGGCGTATGGCATGTACATGGCCGCCAAGAAATTGAAGCATTACTTTGAAGAACATCCCATCCGGGTCATATGTGAGGCCCCTATATCCGAGATAATGAGTAACAAGGATGCAAGCGGCAGGATTGCAAAATGGGCAATTGAGCTAGCTCCTTACGCCCCGCAGTATGACCGGAGAGAAGCCATAAAGTCTCAGGCTGTGGCGGACTTTTTCGTGGACTGGGCCGAGGTACAGTACGAACCACCACTTCCGGATCCAAACTATTGGCGGATGCACTTTGACGGATCAAAACCAAAACCGGGCTAGGTGCCGGGGTTGTACTCACGTCGCCAAAGAAGGACCAGTTGAAATACGTGCTGCAGATCCACTTCACCGCATCAAATAACGTCGCTGAGTATGAAGCACTTGTGCATGGGCTCAAGGTAGCAAAGGAAATCGGTATACGTCGGATTATATGCTTTGGCGACTCGGACTTAGTGGTGCAGCAAGTGTCCGGAGTATGGGACGCTCTTGATCCAAACATGGCACTATACAGATTTCACGTGCAGAAGATTTCTGGTTACTTTGAGGGATGCGAATTTCATCACATACCCCGGGTGGAAAATGAGGCTGCCGACATGCTGTCGAAGCTCAGGTCAACCAGACAAGCAATTCCACCGGGTGTAGCATTAGAGCACCTCAATAAACCATCCATCAGGCCATCCCTGGAATCCGAATCCATCTACGTCCCGGAGGACGCAGAGTCCGGAGCAGCGCCCATGGACATTGACACGGGGAGTGGTGCGCAAAACCCGGGGCCTGCTTCACAAAACCCGAGGACTGCTCAGCGTAGTCCGGTTGAAGTTATGCCGGTGGATCATATGGAGATAGACGAGGACGTGTTCCCGTGCGGCCAATACCGGCTGGGGCACTACCTATATTTCAATTCCTGAAAGATGGAACGTTACCCACTGAGGAGGTTTTGTCCAGGCAAATACAGAGGAGGGCAAAGGCTTACACGATCATCAATTCCGAGCTATACAAAAGAAGTGTGACCAATGTCCTCAAGCGGTGTGTTGACCCGGACGAAGGGCTTGAAATCATCCGAGATATACATCAGGGGAAGTGCGGGCATCACGCCTCATCCCGAGCCTTGGTAGCGAAAGCTTTCCGACACGGATTCTACTGGCCAAACGCCTTAGAGCAAGCAGAAGATCTGGCGAGAAAATGTAATGGTTGTCAGAGGTACGCCACAAAGACGCATATGCCAATGTCGGAACTCAAGACCATCCCAATCACTTGGCCATTTGCCGTATGGTGCCTGGATATGGTAGGCCCGTTCAAACCAGCAAGAGGAAACATGACTCACATTTTGGTGATGGCGGACAAGTTTACGAAGTGGATCGAGGTAAATCCTATAAGAAAATGTGATGGAGCTACGGCCGTAACGTTCCTCAAAGATATCATCTTGAGGTACGGTTATCCACACAATATCATAACTGATAATGGCACAAATTTTGCAGAAGGAGCATTTGCTCGTTTCTGCCGGGATAAGAGGATCCGACTTGACGTAGCTTCAGTAGCCCACCCCGCATCGAACGGGCAAGTGGAAAGATCCAACGGATTAGTATTATCCGGGATAAAACCCTGGCTCATTGAGCCGCTGCAAAGATCAGCGGGGTGCTGGATAGAAGAACTACCAGCGGTACTGTGGAGTTTAAGAACAACTCCGAATCGATCAATAGGCTATACGCCGTTTTTTCTGGTATATGGGGCAGAAGCTGTATTACCAGCCGACATAGAGCATGATTCGCCTAGAGTCACCCAATACACAGAAGCCGAAGTGCAAGAGGCCCGGCAAAATGATGTTGATCTGCTGGAAGAAGCGAGAGAACTGTCATTGTCTAGATCCGCCATATATCAGCAAAATCTCCGACGCTATCATAGCCGGAAAGTGTGCCCCGGGTCTTCCGGGAAGGCGATCTGGTGCTCCGGTTGGTACAGCGTACTACTGGAATGCATAAACTATCCTTCCCATGGGAAGGGCCGTTCATCGTGAGCAAAGCATTGCACAATGATTCTTACTATCTTATAGATGCAAAGCCACGGGAAAAGAAGGCGGACAGGTCCGGCGAGGAATCTAAACGTCCATGGAATGTAGCTCTCCTTCGTCCTTACTACACTTAGCAATAAATATATCCGGGTTATCTCATATGTCGGTATGTATCCGGGTTATCTCATATGTCGGTATGTACGTCGGCAAGGAATTTATCAATAAAATGTTGGCACCTCGAGCAGTAACTCGGGGACTGCCTTAATAATATTTGTTGTCTTTTGTTATTTGTGCATCGGCTGGAATAGGTTATTCTACTTAGCTCGGATTAGTAGTGTGTGAGCACCAAAAACCCAACTCTTCGACTTGCTACTGTCCAACAAGAATTGGCTTCATGGCAAGCAAGAGAACAAGTTTGGAATTGCGTGGCACATGAAAAACGACTAAGGAAAAGAATTTATTCGAGCCGGCGTTTATTTTCCGGACTAATCCCGTATTTATTTTCGAGCTAAGTCTAAAAGTTTCCCAGTATTGTTAAGACAATTTTTTAGGCTCGGATTCGTAAGTTGTAAAACCGAATCAAGGTAGACACGACCCGAGCCAAAAGATTGAACGAACAAGAAAAAGAAACTTGGGGACTACGCCCACGTTAATCCGGCATAAGTACTCAGTAGCAAAATATCGCATGTATTTGGAATACAATTCCACCCGGCATACCAGGGATCTCACGAATTTTCAAGTGTTTTTACTTAGGAGCAGCAGGACGGAGTTCGGCATCATCATCGCCCTCTTCGATATCCGAGGCTGTGTCCTCCTCCAATTCACCCGAGTCATCTTCGCCTGCGGCTTCCAGGAAGCTCGGACCCTCAGTCCATTCATGAATGGGGGCATATTCAATAAGGCTGTGGGCGCAAGCCTAGTGCCGAGCTACCCACTCCGGGTCATCTGTCCATTTGGACCCGGTGCGTAGCCGTGTGAGGAGGCTGAGATCTATCTTTTCGTACCATGTCAAAACGTGGTGAAGGACGGTATTGGCAGCAGCGCGGCCAGCAGATTCTCGCCAGAGGTCGAGCTGGGTCTCAACTTCTGAAAGCTTTTCCGCGAGCTGCGTAATTCCCTCCGGAGCGTCATCGGCGGGCCAGAAGGTGTGGAAGATCCGGACTGAAACATCGACGAGGTCCCGGCCGTAGTTCTTGATAATCTCCACGCGAGATGACAGGCTGACCAACAGGTCCTCCATGTCAAAGGGAATGGGGTCACCCTCAGCAGCGACCGGAGTACCTCTCTCTTGGTGGAAATTAGCAACAGCAGCACGTGCAATGGCTGTACCCTCTGGAAAGTGGCCTGGGAGACAAGGCAAAGGACAAAGTTGAGAAAATAAGACATGAGACGTAACCCGGAGAAGTAAGGTGGACAAAGGAAGAGAAGTTACGAGAGATATGACTGTGAATCCGGGTCAGCTCCTTGATGCAAGCATCACGCCTTTTCCGAAGCTGCTCGAGCTCAGCATTTGCTGACCCAAGTTTGACCTCGGCTTCCTGGAGGAGTTCGCGATCCTTAGCACTTTGGAGTGGGAGGCGCTCGCGTTCCTCGGTGAAGTCCTGGCCAACCTTTTTCAGCTCGGCTTGGTGCTGCGCCTTCATTTTAGCCATTTCAGCTTTGAGCTTGGCTATGTCATCATCTTTGGTCCGGAGGAGGACGAGCTCATCATCCTTTTTCTTCAGCTCGTCTTGATGCTGTCCTGCTTGTTCGAGAAAATGCAGCATCATGTCAGGCACATGCACACTTTCTTCAAGCAATGCTGAAACCGTGTGTTGGCCCGGCAGAGCCGAGGTATGAATATTTGCCGAGCCAAGGAGGTAAAAGGATGAGAAGCACAGTAGGAACAGATAAGAAGGACGTACCCTTGATCTGCTCCAAGTTCTTTCACATGATTTTGTTTTCAGCTTCCACCCCAGCTGCGGAAACCGAACAATCAGGTTCATTCGGCAAGTGAAGTGGAAGCAAAATGAGGTAGGGAGTAAGATAGAAATTTACCCCTTTTCTCATACTCAGCGATGAGTGCAGCCTGTTTCGTGCGAAGATTTTTATGTGTATCCAATAAGCGCTGGAATTCGGCACTTCGGTGGTTGGTGGTCACCTGAAGAGGATACAGAAACTTTAGTCAGGTGTGTGCATGTTCGAAGTGTACTAAGATCCGAGCCAAGTGGAACTTAACCCGGCTCTAGGTGTGTGCATATTCGAAGTGTACTAAGATCCAGGCCAAGTGGAACTTAACCCGGCTCTGGGTGTGTGCATATTCGAAGTGTACTAAGATCCGAGCCAAGTGGAACTTAACCCGGCTCTAGGTGTGTGCATATTCGAAGTGTACTAAGATCCGGGCCAAGTGGAACTTAACCCGGCTCTAGGTGTGTGCATATTCGAAGTGTACTAAGATCCAGGCCAAGTGGAACTTAACCCGGCTCTAGGTGTGTGCATATTCGAAGTGTACTAAGATCCGGGCCAAGTGGAACTTAACCCGGCTCTGGGTGTGTGCATATTCGAAGTGTACTAAGATCCGAGCCAAGTGGAACTTAACCCGGCTCTAGGTGTGTGCATATTCGAAGTGTACTAAGATCCGGGCCAAGTGGAACTTAACCCGGCTCTAGGTGTGTGCATATTCGAAGTGTACTAAGATCCGGGCCAAGTGGAACTTAACCCGGCTCTAGGTGTGTGCATATTCGAAGTGTACTAAGATCCGGGCCAAGTGGAACTTAACCCGGCTCTAGGTGTGTGCATATTCGAAGTGTACTAAGATCCGGGCCAAGTGGAACTTAACCCGGTTCTAGATGTGTGCATATTCGAAGTGTACTAAGATCCGGGCCAAGTGGAACTTAACCCGGCTCTAGGTGTGTGCATATTCGAGGTGTACTAAAATCCGGGCCAAGTGGAACTTAACCCGGCTCTAGGTGTGTGCATGTTCGAAGTTATTATGGAGCGACGTTAGTTCTATAAAAGAGCATCCGGCCAAGCAAAAAGTTACTCCCCCGGAGGCTCGGGGACTAATGGTTATTATCTACAATTTACGAAGGAGAAACGGCGTACCTCCATCATCCGTCCAGCGAGGTTAATGGCCTTGGCGGCGGTATTCACTTGATCAGACTCTTGGATTACCTCGGCCTTGTTCCAGTTCATGACGAACTCCATCAAGCTTGGGAGGTACTATTCGCCTGAGGGCATATGTGGCGTCACCAAACCCTTAGCATGTGCTTCCTTCCTCTCCACCAAGGCAAGGGCCGGGCTGGTATGCAGAACCAACTGCTGAGATTCAGTTGGCTCGGCAGGCGCGTCCTTTGCCGCTGGTGTTTTCTTGGGGAGCATGGACTCAAGGGTACGTTGCCCAGGCTCGGCAGTGCTGGGCTTGGTAACGTCTTGAGTCTTCTTACCCTTGGCTTGCTGGGAAGAAGAAGCCGTAGCAGCGGTTTTCCCCTGCCGAGGTTGGGAGGACTCGGAAGATGTAGAGGAACTGGGCGCTGCTACTTTCGTTGCTGGACTTGGTGTCGGTGCTGATGTTTTTGCTGCCGGGGTTGGTACTGCTGACGAGGCTGGAGTTGGTGCTGTTTTGGCTGCTGGTACTGGAACAGATGCTGGAGTCGAAGTAGCTTTGGAGGCTGCTGGTTGTGGCGTCGCCGAGGTAGTGGCTGCCGTTGTTCTGGTTGGGCCAGTTTCCCCCGCCCCAGGTTGATCCGGAGCGGCCGCAGAGCTTTTCGTAATGGGGCTCAGCGGACGTGGCTCGTCGTCGCGACGAGGCGAGGGGCTGGCCCGGAGAGGCGATGAGATACTGGACCCACTCTGAGGGACCTCCACCGGAGCCCTGTGAGATCAGGTAACGTCAGAAGGAAAGTTACAACGAGGTAAGGAAAAACGAGTTACAGAAGAAAGAAGGACTTACGCATCCGAGGTTTCGGCTGCTCTGGGTTTCCGAGCCCTTCGTACTGGGGCCTTCTTTCGCCTTTTAGCGGGCTCGGAAGGTCTGGAGGAAGAGCTTGAGGAGGTCGCGCGCTTTTTCTTCAGCGCCACCGGAACTGGCTTGCCCGTGGCGAGAGGAGGATCCTCGTGGATATGGCCACCGGCGTGAGCTGATGGCGGAAAAGCAAAAGAAAGGGGGATAGCCTCAAACGGTTCAATTATCTCGATATCCAAGTAATCTTCATCATCGGGCGAATCTCTGGCAGAAGAGAAGTTACCCGTGGGTCATTTCGTGGCGTCAGTCATGGGGACAAACATCTCTTGGTCCGGCTCCTCCACGTCCGAAGTCTCCCGGTACGGTGCCCACTTAAGGGTCGGATCAGTGCCGTCCTTGAGCGTTTGCTGAAGGAATAGCTGAGTAAAAGAATAAACAAATGAATCAGAAATGCGACAATAATAGACAAGTAACTGGTCCAGGGTAAGTTTGCTACATGAAACTCACCATGGGAGGAAGCCGGTCACGGCAGAAGTGCTCAATCCCCCAAGTCCAATCAGGGGAGAAATCCTTCTGAGTGGTGAAAAGAGCCTTAACCCGGCGGAAGATCTCCGTGTTGTTCAGCTCGAAAGATGAAGTCCGGTTGGGATCGCGGCCGTAGCTCATATGGCACACCTTGTGGGTGCGCTTCTGGAGAGGGGAGATTCGGTTGCGCACGAAAGTGATCATCGCATCCTCGTTGCACAACCCGAGCTCCTTCAGCTCCGCGAACCTCTTGCTCACTTGGTTGGCTAGGGCCATAGGTTTCTTCGGAACGGCGTCCCACAGATCCGGGTTCGGCGGACCCGGGGTATAAGGAAGCAACCGGATCAAATCTTCGGTGCCTGTGTTCCGGACATAAAAGAACGTCCGGGCCCAACCTTTGCAGGATTCTAGCCCTGTGACCCGAGGGAAAACAGAAAACCTCCGGGGTGAGATGGAGGCTGCTCCGAACTGCGTGAGCTGCTTGTCCTCCGGGTCAGCGTGAATGTCGGGGATAACGTTGCGGCGAAGGGCGAAAAAACCGGATCCACAGCTCCTTTGTGGGCCATAATCCAGCGTAGCCCTCAATCGTAGAGGCGAAAGCAGAGAGGGAAGTAATGGCATTGGCCGGAAGATGGTGCGGCTGGAGATGGTAGGTGCTGAGCCAATCGTGGAAGAAGTCACTCACCGGGAGTCCGAAGCCCCGCTAAAAATGAGACAGGAACACAACGAACTCCCCGGGGTTGGGCGAAGGAGCTAGCTCGGCGGAGGCGAGGCGAGCAGCGACGCTGGCAGGAAGGCGTCTGGTCCGGGACAGCGGCTTGGATTGGCGAGGACCCGTAGCGGGAGATTGACGTCGCAGTGAAGGAGACGTAGAGGTGAAACGGAGAAGTGTGGCGGCGACGCTGTTTTTTGGCAGTACTGGCGGCGGCACAGTCGCGAGGAAGACGAAGGAGAGTAGCAGCAGGCAGAGGCGTGCAGAGGGGAAAAATCCTAAGGAACGCATGCCTCCGCTATTTAACCCCCACGTAAGCGGCGAGTGGGATCGCACCCTGTGGACCGACCACACGCTGTGGCCGTGTATTACCCGTCCGGACCGATCAGTAAGGAGCCACACGGAAGGCCTCAGGGCGGAAAGAATCCTGGGACGTGACGCACTGATGCGGCAAACGAGGGGGCAGGCGTGACGTGACCCGCGCACAATCCTGAGAAGGAAGCAAGACCCGGATGGAACTGTGGTAACCCGGCCGGCAAGTGAAAACTTGAAATGTGCGAAGGGAACGTAAATCCATACAAACCGAGGTAAAGAGGTAACTCGGCAATAACAACCGGGCCACAAGATTGAACCTAGAGTGGCCTTAGCGACCAAGGCAGCAAAGACCGCACCAGCTTCGGGGACTAATGTTGGGGGGATACCCCCGGGTAGGGTCACGCCGGGGTATAAAGGCCGAGTTAGCCGAGGTTCGGCAAGGCCAAAGCGGATGCTGGCTGGGTCACCTCAAGGCAGGCCGAGTCACGGGGTAATCCGGACCTGGGGGCGTTCGCCTAACAAGGTCTCATCCGACTTAAGCAGTAAGTCGGAAGTGTATGTCTAACCTGTATGCAGGAAAAGGGTGTGGCCGGATGAACCATCGTCCGGGTCGCAGTAACCTTCTAGGAGAAGGAAGGAATCTCGCTGGTCAAAAGGATCCCCGGTACGCACTGCCTGAGCGAAGCGAGCAAGGACTGGACCACCGAGGCGTGGCCGACAAGCGTGACGACGCCCATGTCAGCTGACGAGCTAAAGCGTAGCTGACGAGGGGCGGGGCGTGGCTCACGTAGCTAAAGCATAGCTGACGAGGGGGAAAAAGCACCCCGGTCGGTTTACCACTTTGGGAGGGAGCATATTCTTAGGAATATGCCTCCACGTATGCCCTAGGCTGAAACCGAGCCTCCCCTATAAAAGGGGGGCTAGGGCTTCAGCAGGGGGGGTTGGATTTTTATTCTCTGGACAGTTCTGTTAAGATCTAGGGTTTTGAGCTGAGGTCGGTGGGTGAGAGTAAGAGAGCTTCTTCTTCCTCCTCTCGCCAATACGGCTCTAGGAGCACTTGTAACCTTGGAAGAAAATCAATACGAGTTTTGGTGTGGAGAATCACTTCGCTATCCCTCCCTGGATTCCCCTAGCGCATATTAGTTCCTACCATCTGCCTATACATAGCATCTGCCGTGACACCACCACGACATATGATGTTATAGCAATACAAACATAATGACTTGATCGTAATGCTATACTTCGGATGAATGTTCATCACATCATTTCACAAATGTTGTGACCTTGTTATTAACAACATCCAATGTCTACGATCGGCAAACCTTGATCATCTTGTTAATCAACAAGCTAGTTTATAAGAGAGGCATAACTAGGAACCCTTTTTGTTTATTAAACACGCATGTATTGATGTTTCCGATCAATACAATTCTAGCATGTAAAATAAACATCTATCATATATAAGGAATACATAATAACAACTTTATTATTACCTCTCAGGGCATATTTCCTTCAAAGTGAACACTGGTGGATCCATGTGTGGTTTATGAAAATAACACACATGCAATGACTCTAGTGGATACATATGTGGTTTGTGGAAAACAACACACATGCAATGAACACTAGTGGATCCATATGTGGTTTGTGGAAAAGAACACACATGCAATGACATTGGTGGATCCATATGTGGTTTGTGGAAAAGAACACACATGCAATGACTCTAGTGGATACATATGTGGTTTGTGGAAAAGAACACACATGCAATGACATGGTGGATCCATATGTGTTTTGTGGAAACAACACACATGCAATGATATTGGTTGATCCATCTGTGGAAAAGAACACACATGCAATGACTCTAGTGGATACATATGTGGTTTGTGGAAAAGAACACACATGGAATGACATTGGTGGATCAATATGTGGTTTGTGGAAAGAACACACATGCAATGATATTGGTTGATCCATGTGTGGTTTGAGGAAAGAACACACATGCAATGACATTGGTGGATCCATATGTGGTTTGTGGAAAGAACACACATGCAATGACTATGGTGTATCCATATGTGGTTTGTGAAAAGAACACACATGCAATGACATTTGTTGATCCATATGTGGTTTTTGAAAATAACACACATGCAATTACTCTAGTGGATCCATGTGTGGTTTGTGGAAAGAACACACATGCAATGACTCTGGTGGATCCATGTGTGGTTGGTGAAAAGAACACACATGCAATGACTCTAGTGGATACATATGTGGTTTGTGAAAAGAACACACATGCAATCACATTTGTTGATCCATATGTGTTTGTGGAAAAGAACACACATGCAATGACATTGGTGGATCCATGAGTGGTTTGTGGAAAGAACAAACAGGCAATGACTCTGGTGGATCCATGTGTGGTTTGTGAAAAGAACACACATGCAATGATTCTAGTGGATACATATGTGGTTTGTGGAAAGGAACACACATGCAATTACTACTAGTGGATCCATATGTCGTTCATGATCGGAACATACCTGCAATGACTCGAGTGGATACATATGTGGTTTGTGGAAAGAACACACATGCAATGAACTCTAGTGGATCCATGTGTGGTTAGTGGAAAGAACACACATGCAATGACATTGGTGGATCCATATGTGGTTTGTGAAAATAAGACACATGCAATGACTCTAGTGGATCCATATGTCGTTTGTGGAAAGAACACACATGCAATGATATTGGTTGATCCATCTGTGGAAAAGAACACACATGCAATGACTCTAGTGGATACATATGTGGTTTGTGGAAAAGAACACACATGGAATGACATTGGTGGATCCATATGCGGTTTGTGGAAAGAACACACATGCAATGATATTGGTTGATCCATGTGTGGTTTGAGGAAAGAACACACATGCAATGACATTGGTGGATCCATATGTGGTTTGTGGAAAGAACACACATGCAATGACTATGGTGTATCCATATGTGATTTGTGAAAAGAACACACATGCAATGACATTTGTTGATCCATATGTGGTTTTTGAAAATAACACACATGCAATTACTCTAGTGGATCCATGTGTGGTTTGTGGAAAGAACACACATGCAATGACTCTGGTGGATCCATGTGTGGTTGGTGAAAAGAACACACATGCAATGACTCTAGTGGATACATATGTGGTTTGTGAAAAGAACACACCTGCAATGACATTTGTTGATCCATATGTGTTTGTGGAAAAGAACACACATGCAATGCCATTGGTTGATCCATGTGGTTTGTGGAAAAGAACACACATGCAATGACATTGGTGGATCCATATGTGGTTTGTGGAAAGAACACACATGCGGTGAACACTGGTGGATCCATGTGTGGTTTGTGGAAAGAAGACATATGGAGTGAATACTGGTGGATCCATGTGTGGTTTGTGAAAAGAACACACATGCAATGACTCTAGTGGATACATATGTGGTTAGTGGAAAATAACACACATGCGATGAACACTAGTGGATTCATATGTGGTTTGTGGAAAAGAACACACATGCAATGAAATTGGTGGATCCATATGTGGTTTGTGGAAAAGAACACACATGCAATGAATCTAGTGGATACATATGTGGTTTGTGGAAAAGAACACACATGCAATGACATTGGTGGATCCATATGTGGTTTGTGGAAAGAACACACATGCAATGATATTGGTTAATCCATGTGTGGAAGAGAACACACATGCAATGACTCTAGTGGATACATATGTGGTTTGTGGAAAAGAACACACATGCAATGACATTGGTGGATCCATATGTGGTTTGTGGAAAGAACACACATACAATGATATTAGCTGATCCATGTGTGGTTTGTGGAAAGAACACACATGCAATGACATTGGTGCATCCATATGTGGTTTGTGGAAAGAACACACGTGCAATGACTCTAGTGTATCCATATGTGGATTATGAAAAGAACACACATGCATTGACATTTCATCCATACATAGTTTGTGAAAAGAACACACATGCAATTACTCTGGTGGATCCATGTGTGGTTTGTGGAAAGAACACACATGCAATGACTCTGGTGGATCCATGTGTGGTTTGTGAAAAGAACACACATGCAATGACTCTAGTGGATACATATGTGGTTTGTGAAAAGAGCACAAATGCAATGACATTTGTTTATCCATATGTGGTTTGTGGAAAGAACACCCATGCTGTGAACACTGGTGGATCCATTTGTGGTTTGAAAAGAACACACATGCAATGCCATTGTTGATCCATGTGTGGTTTGTGAAAAGAACACACATGCAATGAC
This sequence comes from Avena eriantha, assembly GCA_910589775.1. NCBI lineage: Eukaryota > Viridiplantae > Streptophyta > Magnoliopsida > Poales > Poaceae > Avena > Avena eriantha. The sequence continues at coordinate 41,971 of CAJUXJ010001204.1, forward strand.
TCTAGTGGATCCATGTGTGGTTTGAAAAGAACACACATTCAATGCCATTGTTGTTCCATGTGGTTTGTGGAAAATAACACACATGCAATGACACAGGTGGATCCATATGTGGTTTGTGGAAAGAACACACATGTAGTGAACACTGGTGGATCCATGTGTGTTTTGCGAAAAGAACACACAGGCAATGCTATTGGTTGATCCATGTGTGGTTTGTGAAAATAACACACATGCAATGCAATTGGTTGATCCATGTGGTTTGTGGAAAAGAACACACATGCAATGACACTGGTGGATCCATATGTGGTTTGTGGAAAGAAGACACATGCAGTGAACACTGGTGGATCCATGTGTGGTTTGTGAAAACAACACATAGGCAATGCCATTGGTTGATCCACGTGTGGTTTGTGAAAATAACACACATGCAATGCCATTGGTTGATCCATGTAGGTTTGTGGAAAAGAAAACACATGCAAAGACATTGGTGGATCCATAAGTGGTTTGTGGAAAGAACACACATGCAGTGAACACTACTTGATCCATGTGTGGTTAGTGGAAAGAACACACATGCAATGACATTGGTGGATCCATATGTGGTTTGTGAAAATAAGACACATGCAATGACTCTAGTGGATCCATATGTGGTTTGTGGAAAGAACACACATGCAAAGAACACTGGTGGATCCATATGTGATTCATGATAGGAACACACATGCAATGACTCTAGTGGATACATATGTGGTTTGTGGAAAAGAACACACATGCAATGACATTGGTGGATCCATATGTGGTTTGTGGAAAGAACACACATGCAATGATATTGGCTGATCCATGTGTGGTTTGTGGAAAGAACACACATGCAATGACATTGGTGCATTCATATGTGGTTTGTGGAAAGAACACACATGCAATGACTCTGGTGTATCCATATGTGGTTTATGAAAAGAACACACATGCAATGACATTTGTTGATCCATACGTAGTTTGTGAAAAGAACACACATGCAATTACTCTGGTGGATCCATGTGTGGTTTATGGAAAGAACTCACATGCAATGACTCTGGTGGATCCATGTGTGGTTTGTGAAAAGAACACACATGCAATGACTCTAGTGGATACATATGTGGTTTGTGAAAAGAGAACAAATGCAATGACATTTGTTTATCCATATGTGGTTTGTGCAAAACAACACACATGCAATGACATTGGTGGATCCATGTGTGGTTTGTGGAAAGAACACACATGCTGTGAACACTGGTGGATCCATGTGTGGTTTGAAAAGAACACACATGCAATGCTATTGTTGATCCATGTGTGGTTTGTGAAAAGAACACACATGCAATGACTCTAGTGGATCCATGTGTGGTTTGAAAATAACACACATTCAATGCCATTGTTGTTCCATGTGGTTTGTGGAAAATAACACACATGCAATGACACTGGTGGATCCATATGTGGTTTGTGGAAAGAACACACATGTAGTGAACACTGGTGGATCCATGTGTGTTTTGCGAAAAGAACACACAAGCAATGCTATTGGTTGATCCATGTGTGGTTTGTGAAAATAACACACATGCAATGCAATTGGTTGATCCATGTGGTTTGTGGAAAAGAACACACATGCAATGACACTGGTGGATCCATATGTGGTTTGTGGAAAGAAGACACATGCAGTGAACACTGGTGGATCCATGTGTGGTTTGTGAAAACCACATATAGGCAATGCCATTGGTTGATCCATGTGTGGTTTGTGAAAATAACACACATGCAATGCCATTGGTTGATCCATGTGGTTTGTGGAAAAGAAAACACATGCAAAGACATTGGTGGATCCATAAGTGGTTTGTGGAAAGAACACACATGCAGTGAACACTAGTGGATCCATGTGTGGTTAGTGGAAAGAACACACATGCAATGACATTGGTGGATCCATATGTGGTTTGTGAAAATAAGACACATGCAATGACTCTAGTGGATCCATATGTGGTTTGTGGAAAGAACTCACATGCAAAGAACACTGGTGGATCCATATGTGATTCATGAGAGGAACACACATGCAATGACTCTAGTGGATACATATGTGGTTTGTGGAAAAGAACACACATGCAATGACATTGGTGGATCCATATGTGGTTTGTGGAAACAACACACATGCAATGATATTGGCTGATCCATGTGTGGTTTGTGGAAAGAACACACATGCAATGACATTGGTGCATTTATATGTGGTTTGTGGAAAGAACACACATGCAATGACTCTGGTGTATCCATATGTGGTTTATGAAAAGAACACACATGCAATGACATTTGTTGATCCATACGTAGTTTGTGAAAAGAACACACATGCAATTACTCTGGTGGATCCATGTGTGGTTTATGGAAAGAACACACATGCAATGACTCTGGTGGATCCATGTGTGGTTTGTGAAAAGAACACACATGCAATGACTCTAGTGGATACATATGTGGTTTGTGAAAAGA
>CAJUXJ010001205.1:0-17655 GCA_910589775.1 Avena eriantha
GATGCCACTCCAGCATGTGTGTTCTTTTCATAAACGACATGATCCACAAGATCTCATTGCATGTGTGTTCTATTCCTAAACCACATAGATCCACTAGATGCCATTGGATTTGTGATCTTTTCATAAACCAAAAGGATCCACTAGATGTCATTGCATGTGTGTTCTTTTCATAAACTACATTGATCCACTAGATTCCATTACAAGTGTGTTCTTTTCATAAACCACGTGGATCCAGTAGAGTTCATTGCATGTGTGTTTGTTTTCATAAACCACATCGATCCATTAGATTTCATTGCACGTGTGTTCTATTCCTAAACCACATGGATCCACTAGATGCCATTGCATGTGTTCTTTTCATAACCTCATGGATCCACTAGATGTCATTGCAATTGTGTTATTTTCATAAACCACATGGATCCACTAGATTCCATTGCATGTGCGGTTCTTTTCATAAACCACATGGATCCACTAGATTCCATTGCATGTGTGTTTTCGTAAACCACATGTATCCACTAGAGTTAATTGCATGTGTGTTCTATGCCTAAACCACATGGATCCACTAGATGCCATTACATGTGTGTTCTTTTCATAAACCACATGGATCCACTAGATGCCATTGCATGTGTGTTTCTTTTATAAACCACAAGGATCAACTAGATGCCATTGTATGTGTGTTTTATATTCCTAAACCACATGGCTCTATGTCATTGAATGTGTGTTCTATTCAGAAACCACAAGGATCCACTAGATGCCATTGCATGTCCATTCTTTTCATAAACTACATGAATCCACTAGACGCCATTGCATGTGTGTTCTAGTCCTAAACCACATGGTTAGATGTCATTGAATGTGTCTTCTATTCAAAAACCACATGGATCCACTAGATGCCATAACATGTGTGTTATTTTCATAAACCACATGGATCCACTAGAGTTAATTGCATGTATGTTATTTTCGTAAACCACATGGAGCCACTAGATGCCATTGCATGTGTGTTATTTTCATAAACCATATGGATCCACTAGATGTCATTGCATGTGTGTTCTACTAACGCCTAAACCACATGGATACACTAGAGTTTATTGCATGTGTGTTCTATTCATAAACCACATGGATCCACTAGCGTTCATTGCCTGTGTGTTCTTTTCATAAACCACATGGATCCACTACATGCCATTGGATGCAATGATGCCACTCCACCAGCATGTGGTGTCCAACCATGTCTAGGAATCCTACCAGCATGCTGGGATTCGACTACATTAAGCATTCTACCACCATACTGAAAGTTTCTACATCACCACACCAACTTGGATGTCCTGTGTGTTATCAGTGTGGTTTTGGAAAAGAACACATGTAGTGATGCCACCGTAGCATGTGTGTTCTTTTCATAAACCACATGGATCCACTAGATGTCATTGCATGTGTGTTCTATTCCTAAACCACATAGATCCACTAGATGCTATTGCATTTTTGCTCTTTTCATAAACCACATGGATCCACTAGATGTCATTGCATGTGTGTTCTTTTCATAAACCACATTGATCCACTAGATTCCATTGCATGCATGTTCTTTTCATAAACCACATGGATCCACTAGAGTTCATTGCATGTCTATTCTTTTCATAAACCACATGGATCCATTAGAGTTCATTGCATGTGTGTTGTTTTCATAAACCACATGGATCCGCTAGAGTTCATTGCATGTGTGTTCTTTTCATAAACCACATGGATCCACTAGAGTTCATTGCGTGCGTGTATTTTGTGCCTAAACCACATGGCTCCACTAGATGTCATTGCATGTGTGTTCTTTTCATAAACCACATGGATCCACTAGATGCCATTTCATGTTTGTTCATTTCATAAACACATAGATCCACTAGTGTTCATTGCATGTGTGTTATTTTCATAAACCACATGGATCCATTAGAGTTCATTGCATGTGTGTTCTGTGCCCAAACCACATGGATCCACTAGATGCCATTACATGTGTCTTCTTTTAATAAACCACATGGATCCACTAGAGTTCATTGCATGTGTGTTCTTTTCATAAACCACATGGATCCACTAGAGTTTCGTTACATGTGTGTTCTATTCCTAAACCACATGGATCCACTAGATACCATTGCAGGTGTGTTCTTTTGATAAACCATATAGATCCACTAGAGTTCATTGCATGTGTGATCTATTCATAAACCATGGTTCCAATAGATGCCATTGCATGTGTGTTCTTTTCAGAAACCACATGGATCCACTAGATGCCATTGCATGTGTGTTATTCTCATAAACCACATGGATCCACTAGAGTACATTGCATGTGTGTTATTTTTCAAAAACCACATGGATCAACTAGATTTAATTGGATGTATGTTATTTTCATAAACCACAAGGATCCACAAGATGCCATTGCATCTATGTTGTTTTCATAAACCATATGGATCCAGTAGAGTTTATTGCATTTTTGCTATTTTCATAAACCACATGGATCCACTAGATGTCACTGCATGTGTGTTCTTTTCATAAACCACATTGATCCACTAGATTCCATTGCATGCGTGTTCTTTTCATAAACCACACAGATCCACTAGAGTTCATTGCATGTCTGTTCTTTTCATAAACCACAGGGATCCATTAGAGTTCATTGCATGTGTGTTCTTTTCATAAACCACATGGATCCGCTAGAGTTCATTGCATGTGTGTTCTTTTTCATAAACCACAGGATCCACTAGAGTTCATTGCATGTGTATTTTGTTCCTAAACCACATGGCTCCACTAGATGTCATTGCATGTGTGTTCTTTTCATAAACCACATGGATCCACTAGATGCAATTTCATGTTTGTTCATTTCAATAAACACATATATCCACTAGAGTTCATTGCATGTGTGTTATTTCATAAATCACATGGATCCATTAGAGTTCATTGCATGCGTGTTCTGTGCTCAAACCACATGGATCCACTAGATGCCATTACATGTGTCTTCTTTTTATAAACCACATGGATCCACTAGAGTTCATTGCATGTGTGTTCTTTTCATAAACCACATGGATCCACTAGAGTTCAATACATGTGTGTTCTATTCCTAAACCACATGGATCCACTAGATGCCATTGCATGTGTGTTCTTTTCATAAACCATATAGATCCACTAGAGTTCATTCCATGTGTGATCTATTCATAAACCACATGGTTCCAATAGATGCCATTGCATGTGTGTTCTTTTCATAAACCACATGGATCCACTAGATGCCATTGCATGTGTTTATTCTCATAAACCACATGGATCCACCGAAGTAAATTGCATGTGTGTTATTTTCATAAACCACATGGATCAACTAGAGTTAATTGGATGTATGTTATTTTCATAAACCACAAGGATCCACTAGATGCCATTGCATGTGTGTTCTTTTCATAAACCATATGGATCCGCTAGATTCATTGCATGTGTGTTCTACACCTAAACCACATGGATACACGGGAGTTTGTTGCATGTGTGTTCTATTCATAAACCACATGGATCCACTAGAGTTCATTACATGTGTGTTCTTTTCATAAACCACATGGCTCCACGAGATGTCATTGCACATGTGCTCTATTCCTAAACCACATGGATCCACTAGATGCCAATGCATGTGAGTTTTTTCATAAACCACATGGATCTACTAGAGTTCATTGCATGTGTGTTCTTTTCATAAACCACATGGATCCACTAGATGCTATTGCATGTGTTTTCTTTTCATAAACCACATGGATCCACTAGATGCCATTCCATGTCTGTTCTATTCCTAAACCACATGGCTAGATGTCATTGAATGTGTGTTCCATTCAGAACAACATGGATCCACTAGATGCCATAACATGTCTGTTCTTTTCATAAACCACATGGATCCACTAGATGCCATTTTATGTGCGTTCTTTTCATAAACCACATGGATCCACTAGATGCCATTGCATGTGTTGTTCTATTCCTAAACCACATGGTTAGATGTCATTGAATGTGTCTTCTATTCAGAAACCACATGGATCCACTAGAGTTCATTGCATGTGTGTACTTTCATAAACCACATGGATCCACTAGATGCCATTGGATGTGTGTTCTGTGCTTAAACCACATGGATCGACTAGATGCCATTACATGTGTGTTTCTTTTCATAAACCACATGGATCCACTAGATGCCATTGCATGGTTTGTTCTTTTTACAAATGACATGGATCCAGTAGATGTCATTGCAAGTGTGTTCTATTGCTAAACCACATGGATCCACTAGATGCCATTGCGTGTGTGTTATTTTCATAAACCACATGGATCCACTCGCGTTTATTGCATATGTTCTATTCCTAAACCACATGGATCCATTAGATACCATTGGATGTGTGTGTATGAGCGTGCATCATTGTTGTTTTAGGAAAAGAACACATGCAATGATGTCACTCCAGCATGTGGTGTCCAACCATCTCTAGGAATCCTACCAGCATGCTGGGATTCAACTACATCATGCATTCTACCACCATATTGAAAGTTTCTACATCTCCACACCCACTTGGATGTCTGTGTGTATCATTGGGGTTTGGAAAAGAACACATGTAGTGATGCCACTGCAGCATGTGTGTTCTTTTAATAAACCACATGGATCCATTAGATGTCATTTCATGTGTGTTCTATTCCTAAACCACATAGATCCACTAGATGCTATTGCATTTGTGCTCTTTTCATAGACCACATGGATCCACTAGATGTTATTGCATGTTGTTCTTTTCATAAACCACATTGATCCACTAGATTCCATTGCATGCGTGTTCTTTTCATAAACCACATGGATCCACTAGAGTTAATTGCATGTATGTTCATTTCATAAACCACATGGATCCACTAGAGTTCATTGCATGTGTGTTTCTTTTCATAATCCACATGGATCCACTAGAGTTCATTGCATGTGTGGTCTATGCCTAAACCACATGGATCCACTAGAGTCATTGCATGTGTGTTGTCATAAACCATATGTATCCACTAGATGCCATTTCATGTGTGTTCATTTCATAAACCCCATGGATCCACTAGAGTTCATTGCATGTGTGTTATTTTCATAAACCACATGGATCCACTAGAGTTCATTGCATGTCTGTTCTGTGCCCAAACCACATGGATCAAACTAGAAGCCATTACATGTGTGTTCTTTTCATAAACCACATGGATCCACTAGAGTTGATTGCATGTGTGTTCTTTTCATAAACCACATGGATCCACTAGAGTTCATTACATGTGTGTTCTATTCCTAAACACATGGATCCACTAGATGCTATTGCATGTGTGTTCTTTTCATAAACCATATGGATCCACTAGAGTTCAATGCATGTGTGATCTATTCATAAACCACATGGTTCCAATAGATGCCATTGCATGTGTGTTGTTTTTATAAACCACATGGATCCACTTGATGTGTTGGGGGGATACCCCCGGGTAGGGTCACGCCGGGGTGTAAAGGCCGAGTTAGACGAGGTTCAGCAAGGCCAAAGCAGATGCTAGCCGGGTCACCTCAGGCAGGCCGAATCACGGGGTAATCCGGACCTGGGGGGCGTTCGCCTAACTAGGTCTCATCCGACATAAGCAGTAAGTCGGAAGTGAATTATTTCCTTGTATGCATGAACAGGTGTGGCCGGATGAACCATCATCCGGGTCATAGCAAGCTTCTAGGAGAAGGAAGGAATCTCGCTGGTCAAAAGGTGCCCCGGTATGCACTGCCTGCGCGAAGCGAGCAAGGACAGGACCACCGGGGCGTGGCCGACAAGCGTGACGACGCCCGTGTCGGCTGACGAGGGCGCCGTCAGAGGCTCACGTAGCTAAAGCATGTGTGACGCGGGGGAAAAAGCACCCCGGTCGGCTTACCACTTTGGGAGGAGGCATATTCCTAAGAATATGCCTCCACGTATGCCCTAGGCAGAAACCGAGCCTCCCCTATAAAGGCGGGCTAGGGCTTCTGTTGAAGGGGTTGGTCTCTCTACGATTCTGTTTTGGTCAAGGGTTTCTGGTGAGATTTGTGGGTGAGAGTAAGAGAGCTCCTTCTTCCTCCCTCTCGCCAATACAGCTCTAGGAGCACTTGTAATCTTGGAAGTAAATCAATACAAGCTCTTGTGTGGAGAATCACTTCACTATCCCTCCCCTGGATTCCCCTAGCGAGTATTAGTCCCCACCTTTAGCCTATACGTTGCGGTGGACGTGTCTAGCGTTCATCCGCGCCACGTCGTCGAAGCAGGCGAACCGCCCCTCACTATGGCTCGCGGGGAGCGTATCGCTCGTTCCCCGGACCATGCAGAGGTAATGATGACAGCGCCAGGTGTAGGTGCGAGCAAAGATCCGGCGCCAGATCCGAGGTAACGCCCAAGGCACCAAGGAAGGTGAGGTCCTCCGCTAGAGAGGCGGAAAACGTTTGAGAGAGGCAATGGACAGCTTGGCAAACCCTGTAGTAGCAGCGGTAGATCCGGCTCGCGCACAGCCGAGCTGGAAGAAACTATGCAGAAAATACTAGAGGGCACAAAGAAAATAGCCGTAGCCCAGCAGTCGTTGAACATGACGCTGCGTGAGTACGCTAAGGCGAACAAGGTTGATAGTGTAAAAGTCAAAGGGAGAAATCTCATGAGCGAGATGAACAGAGAAGGTGATGCTGGAATCGAGGATCAGAAAACTATTTGTCCGTGGGGCTGCCGAGGTATGTACACACACACGGCCAAGAACCTCAGAGCAGCGGATGCAGCTGCGTCCGAGTTAGAGGGACTGGCGGGTGAACCCGGCAAAGGCAGCAAGATCGGGTTAACGAGCTGGTTCGGATTGCAATAGGCAAAACGAGGAACAGCTCAGGGATAGGGTCGAGATTGGGAAGTAGGGATTTGATGCCGGACGATGCAAGGTTGAAACTGGATCGACTGTATCGGTCGGAACAGATTGAATGTCAAGGTCCACCGGGTCCAGCATGTTTTGGACCCTGTCATGAAAGAGCCACCAGTACCGAAATTTCAGCTGCCCAGGGGCACCAAGACCTATGACGGTAGTACCAAGCCAGAGGATTGGCTGATAAACTATGCTACGGCTGTAAAAATTGCCACAGGCAACCTAAGATGGGTTGTACGGTATGTACCCCAAATGTTGGAAGGCCCGGCAAGGGTGTGGTTGAACAATTTTCCACTAGGAAGCATCAATTGCTGGATAGATTTCGAGGAGATGTTCATCAGCAATTTTTCGAGTACCTATCAAAGGCCAAATAGGCCACAGACCCTAGCTATGTGCAAGCAAAGACCCAATGAGACAGACCGGGAGTTCTTGACCCGGTGGTGTACCGTGAGAAACTCATGTGAGGTGTGATAGAATCACAGGCCATAGCATGGTTTGCGCAGGGGTGCAGATATGGAAGCGAGCTGTGGATGAAGTTGCAACGGAAAATGCCAGCTACGTTGGCAGAAATGATCCGGATTGCAGATTCGTATGCGTTGGGTGACCCGACCCAACAAAGGCTCGCGTCAAACGAGTCGAGCGATGAGTACTATCAGAGGGATGGATCCGGATCATCCCGGAGGAATGATTACAGAGGAAAAAGGAGAGATGATAGACCGGACCACCGGTACAGATCGCACCAAGTTGCAGCTGTGAATCAAGATCAACCCGGAGCAGGGGGTAGCTAGCGCCAGAAAACTGGAGGTCAATGGACTCCAAGGAACGATGGGAAGAAAACTTGGACACCGGAACAAAAGAAGCAGTGGCAAGAAAGAAAGACCGTCCGAGGTATACATACGAGTCGATGTTGGACCAGCCGTGTAAGTTTCATACGCCAAATCCGAACAACCCAGCGGGTCATACGACGAGGCAATGTGAGTGGATGCGCAAGATCGAGCAAGGTGGTTCGGGGAATGCTCAGGCACCCCGGAATGATCAGCCTCGGCAGGAGTTACCCTGGCAGCAATTGCTCTCTGGAGCGAACACGCAACAGCTAATGTTGCCTCCCCCTCCGCCGAGGTATGATAACAATGAAAGAAGGGATGCAGTGCATCAGGTAGAAAATCAGCATCAGCCGGATCAGAGGCACCCCAGAAATGAGGGGAGAAACGAGTACAGGGAGCATCACCAGAGCTACTATGTATTCACCACAGAAGAAACTGGTAGAAAAAGCTTGTAGCGTAGGCATATGGAGGTGAATGCAGTAATGCCTGCAGTGACAAGGTACATGCCTTGGTCCGATCAGGAAATCACCTGGAGCATTAGGGATCATCCCAAGCTCATGCCGAGCCCTGGTTCGTATGCATTGGTGCTGGATCCTACGTTCATTGGACCTAGCATTAATGTAAGGTTCTCCAAGGTACTGATCGACAACGGCAGTAGCATAAATATCATATATGCGGACACAATGCGCAAGTTGGGTATCTCGGAGAACATGCTCCAGGCCACGAGGACAACTTTCCATGGCATTGTGGCCGGCATTTCTTGCGAGCCCAGGCAAGGTCCGGGTCGACGTCTTGTTCGGCACGAGGGATAATTGCCGAACCGAAAATCTGGAGTTCGAAGTGGTGAACTTAGAAAGCGCGTACCATGCGTTGCTCGGAAGGCCAGCGCTGAACAAGTCCATGGCAAGTTGTCATATCAGCTACTTGAAGATGAAATTGCCTAGACCAAACGGAGTGATTACCATTGCTGGGGACTTCCGACGTTCCATGGAGTGTGCGTCGGCGGATCAAACTTAGCCGAGTCACTTGTGATCGCGCAGGAAAAAGAAAATTCAAGAGGTGGCGGCATTGGCTCAGTCCGCGCAGCAGTATATGCCGGCGCTGAGTAACCCGCATGGAACTGTCTCTTTCCAGGCCACGAAAGATACCAAGAAGGTTCCCATTGATGACATGTTCCCAGAGCGCACCGTAACAATTGGTGTCCAGGGCTAAGTGATAAATAGGAAAGCGAGCTCGTCAGCTTCCTCCGTGAGAATCGGGACATTTTTGCTTGGTCCACACAGGACTTGCAAGGTGTTCCGAGGGAGTTGGCCGAGCACTCTTTGAATGTGAGACCCGGAGCCAAGCTTGTGAAGCAACCTCTCCGCCGCTTCGCCGAAGATAGGAGGAAAGTCATTGGAGATGAGATAGCTCGGTTGCTAGCTGCAGGATTTATCATGGAGGTTCTTTACCCGGATTGGCTGTCTAATCCGGTGCTGGTGGAAAAGAAGAAGGATGACCCGAACGTGGCAGTGGTTTGGCGTATGTGTATCGATTACACGAACCTGAACAAGGCATGTCCAAAAGACCCATTTCCGCTGCCAAGAATAGATCAGGTCATAGACTCAACTGCTGGATGTGAACTGTTATCATTCATTGATGCTTATTCTGGTTTCCACCAGATACCTCTGAATCTAGATGATCAAATAAAGACTGCGTTTATTACCCCGTATGGGCTTATTGCTATCGCACCATGCCGTTTGGTTTACGTAATGCAGGGCAACGTACCAGAGATGTATGCAAAAATGTTTGCACGACCAAATAGGTCAAAATGTACAGGTGTACGTGGATGATGTGGTTATCAAGACCAAGGAAAGAAACGCTCCTTGACGATATCAGGCAAACGTTTGCAAACCTAAGAAGGTTCCGTATGAAACTTAACCTGGAGAAATGCACCTTCGTGTGCCCCGGCTGTAAAATTGCTTGGTTTTCCTCGTTTCCAGCCGAGGTATCGAGGTTAATCCAACCAAAATCCGGGCCATCGAACGAATGGAACTGCCAAAGTGTCTTAACGATGTCCAGAAGTTCACAGGTTGCCTGGCCTCGTTAAGTCGATTTGTATGTCGGTTGGGAGAAAAGGCTTTGCCTCTTTACCAACTCATGAAAAAGTCGGATAAGTTCATTTGGACACCGCAGGCTGATGAAGCCTTCCCCACCTAAAGAAAATGTTAGCCATGGCACCAGTGCTAGCTTCACCACTATCAAAGGAGCCAATGTTACTCTATATAGCCACAACCAACCGAGTTGTAAGTGCAGTGATAGTGGTGGAGCGCTATGAGGAAGGTAAGTCGGTGCAAAGGCCGGTGTATTATTTGAGCGAAGTGTTGTCAACCTCAAAGCAGAACTACCCACATTATCAAAAAGTGGCATATGGCGTGTACATGGCCGCCAAGAAACTAAAGCACTACTTTGAGGAGCATCCCATCCGGGTCATATGTGAGGCCCCTATATCCGAGATAATGAGTAACAAGGATGCAAGCGGCATAATTGCAAAATGGGCAATTGAGCTAGCCCTTATGCTCCGCAATATGACAGACGAGAAGCCCAAAATCTCAAGCTGTGGCAGACTTTTTCGTGGACTGGGCCGAGGTGCAGTACGAACCACCACTTCCGGATCCGAACTATTGGCGAATGCACTTTGACGGATCAAAGACCAAAACCGGGCTAGGTGCCGGAGTTGTACTCACGTCGCCAAAGAAGGACCAGTTGAGATATGTGCTGCAGATCCACTTCACCGCATCAATAATGTCGCTGAGTATGAAGCACTTGTGCATGGGCTCAAGGTAGCAAAAGAAATTGGTATACGTCGGATCATATGCTTTGGAGACTCGGATTTGGTGGTGCAGCAAGTGTCCGAGTGTGGGACGCCCTTGATCCAAACATGGCACTATACAGATTTCATGTGCAGAAGATTTCTGGTTACTTTGAGGGATGCGAATTTCATCATGTACCCCGGGTGGAAAATGAGGCTGCCGACATGCTGTCGAAGCTCGGGTCAACCAGACAAGCAATCCCACCGGGTGTAGCATTAGAGCACCTCAAGAAACCATCCATCAGGCCATCCCCAGAATCCGAGTCAATCTACGTCCCGGAGGACACAGAATCCGGAGTTGCGCCCATGGACGTGGACACGGGAAGTGGTGCGCAAAACCCGGGGACTGCTTCGGCAAACCCGGGGACTGCTTCGCAAGACCCGGGGACTGCTCAGCATGGTCCGGTTGAAGTTATGCCGGTGGATCATATGGAGATAGACGAGGGCGTGTTCCCCGTGCGGCCAATACCGGCTTGGGCACTGCATATATTTCAATTCCTGAAGGATGGAACGTTGCCCACTAAGGAGGTGCTGTCCAGGCAAACACAGAGGAGGGCAAAGGCCTACACGATCATCAATTCTGAGTTATACAAAAGAAGTGTGACCAATGTCCTCCAGTGGTGTGTTGACCCGGAAGAGGGGCTTGAAATCATCCGAGATATACATCAGGGGGAATGCGGGCACCACGCCTCATCCCGAGCCTTGGTAGCAAAAGCTTTCCGACACAGATTCTACTGCCAAATGCCTTAGAGCAAGCAGAAGATCTGGTGAGAAAATGTAATGGTTGTCAGAGGTACGCTACCAAGACACATATGCCAATGTCGGAACTCAAGACCATCCCAATCACTTGGCCATTTGTCGTATGGTGCTTGGATATGGTTGGCCCGTTCAATCAACCAGCAAGGGCAAATATGACGCACATTCTGGTAATGGTGGACAAGTTTACGAAGTGGATTGAGGTGAAGCCTATAAGAAAATGTGATGGAGCTACGGCCGTAACGTTTCTAAAAAATATCATCTTGAGGTACGGTTATCCACACAGTATCATAACTGATAATGGCACAAATTTTGCGGAAGGAGCTTTTGCTCGTTTCTGCCGGGATAAGAGGATCCGGCTGGACGTAGCTTCGGTAGCCCACCCCGCATCAAACGGAGAAGTGGAAAGATCCAACGGATTAGTATTATCCGGATAAAACCCCGGCTCATTGAGCCGCTGCAAAGATCAGCGGGGTGCTGGATAGAAGAACTACCAGCGGTACTGTGGAGTTTAAGAACAACTCCGAATCGATCAACAGGCTATACGCCGTTCTTTCTGGTATATGGGGCAGAAGCTGTATTACCAGCCGACATAGAGCATGATTCGCCTAGGGTCACCCAATACACAGAAGCCGAAGTGCAAGAGGCCCAGCAAATAATGTTGATCTGCTGGAAGAAGCGAGAGAACTGGCACTATCCAGATCCACCATATATCAGCAAAATCTCCGACGCTATCATAGCCGAAAGTGTGCCCCCGAGTCTTTCGGGAAGGCGATCTGGTGCCATGTACTACTGGAATGCATAAATTATCCCCCCCATGGGAAGGGCCTGTTCATCGTGAGCAAAGCATTGCACAATGATTCTTACTATCTTATAGATGCAAAGCCACAGGAGAAGAACAAGGCGGACAGGTCCGGAGAGGAATCCAAGCGACCATGGAACATAGCTCTACTTCGGCCTTTCTACACCTAGCTAAGAAGTGTATGTATCCGGGTTATCTCATATGTCGGTATGTATGTCGGCAATGAGCTTATCAATGAAATGTTGGCACCTCGAGCAGTAACTCGGGGACTGCCTTAATAATGTTTGTTATTTTCTGCGCGTCAGCTGGAGTAAGTTATTCTACTTAATTCGGATTAGTAATGTGTGAGCACCAAAAACCAACTCTTAGACTTGTTGTTGTCCAACAAGAATTGGCTTCATGGCAAGCAAGAGAACAAGTTTGGAATTGCGTAGCACATGAAAAACGATTAAGGAAAAGAATTTATTCGAGCTGACGTTTATGTTTCGGACTAACCCCGTATTCATTTTCCAATTGTTATATAGTTTTATTTTTGAGCTAAGTCTAAAAGTTTCCCAGTATTGTTAAGACAATTTTCAAGCTCGGATTCATAAGTTGTAAAACCGAATCAAGGTAGACACGATCCGAGCCAAAAGATTGAACGAACAAGAAAGGAAACTCGGGGACTACGCCCAAGTTAATCCGGCATAAGTACTCAGTAGCAAAATATCACATGTGTTTGGAATACAATTCCACCCGGCATACCGGGGATCTCATAAATTTTCAAGTGTTTTTTTCTTAAGGAGCAGCGGGAGGAAGTTCGGCATCATCGTCGCCCTCTTCGATATCCGAGGCAGTGTCCTCGTCGTCTTCACCCGAATCATCTTCAACGTTTCAACTTCCTCTTCGCCTGCGACTTCCAGGAAGCTCGGACCCTCAGTCCATTCGTGAATGGGGCATATTCGATGAGGCTGTGGGCGCAAGCCTGGCGCCGAGCTACCCACCGGGTCATCTGTTCATTTGGATCCGGGGCGCAGGCGTGTGAGGAGGCTGAGATCTATCTTCTTCTTCTCATACCACGTCAAAATGTGGTGAAGGATGGTATCGGCTGCAGCACGTCTAGCGGACTCTCGCCAGAGGTCGAGCTGGGTCTCGATTTCTGAAAGTTTTTCAGCGAGCTGTGTGACTCTCTCCGGAGCATCATCGGCGGGGCCAGAAGGCGTTGAAGACTCGGACTGCAACATCGAGGAGGTCCCTGCCGTAGTCCTTGATGATTTCCACGCGAGACGACAGGCTGACCAACAGGTCCTCCATGTCAAAGGGAATGCTCTCACCCTCAGGAGCGACCGGAGTACCCCTTTCTCGGCGGAAATTGGCGACAGCAGCACCGGCAATAGCAGTACCCTCTGGAAAGTGGCCTGGGAAACAAGGCAAAGGACAAAGTTGAGAAAACAAGACATATGAAGTAACCCGGAGAAATAAGGCGGATAAAGGAAAAGAAATTACGTGAGATGTGACTGTGAATCCGGGTCAATTCCTTGATGCAAGCTTCACGCCTCTTCCGAAGTTGCTCGAGCTCAGCATTTGCCGACTCAAGTTTGACCTCGGCTTCCTGAAGAAGCTCACGGTCCTTAGCATTTTGGAGTTGAGGCGCTCGCGTTCTTCGGTGTAGTCCCGGCCAGCCTTTTTTAGCTCGGTTTGGTGTCGCGCCTTCATTTTAGCCATCTTAGCTTAGCCTTGAGCTTGGCTATCTCATCGTCTTTGGTCCGGAGGAGGGCGAGCTCATCATCTTTCTTCTTTAGTTCGGCTTGGTGCTGCCCTGCTTGTTCGAGAAAATGTAGCATCACGTCAGGCACAGGCACACTATCTTCAAGCGATGCTGAAATAGTGCGTTGGCCCGGCAGTGCCGAAGAATGAAATGTTTGCCGAGCCAAGGAGGAAAGCCGATGGAAACCACGGTAAAGACAGACAAGAAGGACGTACCCTTGATCTGCTCCAAGTTCTTCCGCATTATCTTGTTTTCAGCTTCCACCCTAGCTGCGGAAACCGAACAATCAGATTAGTTCGGCAAGCGAAGTTGAAGAAAATTGAGGAAAGGATAAGGAAGAAATTTACCCCTTTTCTCGTACTCCGCGATGAGTGCAGCCTGTTTTCGTGCGAAGATTCTTGTGCGTATCCAGCAAGCGTTGGAATTCAGCACTCCGGCGGTTGGTGGTCACCTAAAAGAGATACAGAAACTTAAGTCAGCCTAGTGCATGTTCGAAGTGTACTAAAATCCGGGCCAAGTGGAACTTAACCCGGCTCTAGGTGTGTGCATGTTCGAAGTGTACTAAAATCCGGGCCAAGTGGAACTTAACCCGGCTCTAGGTGTGTGCATGTTCGAAGTGTACTAAAATCCGGGCCAAGTGGAACTTAACCCGGCTCTAGGTGTGTGCATGTTCGAAGTGTACTAAAATCCGGGCCAAGTGGAACTTAACCCGCTCTAGGTGTGTGCATGTTTGAAGTGTACTAAAATCCGGGCTAAGTGGAACTTAACCCGGCTCTAGGGTGTGTGCATGTTCGAAGTGTACTAAAAATCCGGGCCAAGTGGAACTTAACCCGGCTCTAGTGTGTGCATGTTCAAAGTGTACTAAAATCCGGGCCAAGTGGAACTTAACCCGGCTCTAGGTGTGTGCATATTCGAAGTTATCATGGAGCTACGTTAGTTCTATAAAAAAGCATCCGGCCGAGTAACAAGTTACTCCCCCGGAGGCTTGGGGACTAATGGTTATTATCTACAATTTGCAAAGGAGAAACGACGTACCTCCATCATTCGTCCAGCGAGGTTAATGGCCTTTGCGGCGGTATTCATCTGAGCGGAAAACTCGGCGGGGCCGAACTTTTCCGAGAGATCAGATTCCTGGACTACCTCAGCCTTGTTCCAATTCATAACAAATTCCATCAGGCTCGGAGGATACCGTTCACCCTGGGCATATGGGGCATCACCAAGCCTTTTGCATATGCTTCCTTCCTCTCCACCAAGGCAAGGGCGGGGCTGGTGTGCAGGACCAACTGCTGGGCTTCGGTTGGCTCGGCAGGGGCGTCCTTTGCCGCTGATGTCTTCTTGGGGAGCATTGAACAAGGGTGCACAGCCCGAACTCGATGGTAGTGGGCTTGCTAGCGTCTGGATCTTTCTTGCCTTTGGCTTGCTGATGGAGGAAGCTGTGACGGCGGTTTTCCCCCTGCCGAGGTTGAGAGGACTCGGAAGATGCAGAGGAACTAGGTGCTGGTACTCTCGCTGCTGGGCTTGGTGCCGGCGCTGAAGTTTTCGCTGCCGGAGTTGATGCTGATGCCGAGGTTGGAGTTGGTGCTGGTCTGCTTGCTGGTACGGGAATTGGTGCTGGGGCCGAAGTAGCCTCGGTGGCTGCTGGTTGAGGTGTTGTCGAGGCGGTGGATGCCGTTGCTCCGGCTAGGCCGGTCTTCCCCACTCCAAGGTTACCCTCCTCTCGCCGAGGTGGAGCTGAACCCAGAGCGGCCGCAGAACCCTCTGGATAGGGCTCAGCGGGCGTGACTCGTCGTCACGACGGGGAGAAGGGCTAGGTCGGAGAGGGAAAGAGATGCTAGATCCACTTTGAGGGACCTCCACCGGAGCCCTGCGAAATCAAATAACGTCAGAAGAAAAATTACGACGAAGTAAGAAGAACGAGTTACAGAAGAAAGAAGGACTTACGCATCCGAGGTTTCGGCCGCTTTGGGTTTTCGAGCCTTCGTGCTGGGGCCTTGCCTGCTGGTTTGGGGGCAGTCTTGTCCCCGGATTTCTTTCGCCTTTTAACAGGCTAGAGAGGGTCGGAGGAAGAACTCGAAGAAGCCCCACGTTTCTTCTTCGTTGCCACCGGAACAGGCTCGCCCGTAGCGAGAGGGGGATCCTCGTGAATATGACCGCCGGGGTGAGCTGATGGCGGAAAAGCAAAAGAAAGGGGGACCAGCCTCAAAGGTTTCAATCACCTCGATTTCCGAGTCATCTTCATCATCGGGCGGGCCAATCTCTAATAGAAGAGGATTTACCCGTGGGTCGTTTCGTGGCGTCGGTCATAGGGAGGAACATCTCCTGGTCCGGCTCTTCCTCATCCGGAGTCTCCCGGTCCGGCGCCCACTTAAGGGACGGATCGGTGCCGTCCTCAAGGGTCTGCTGAAGGAATTGCTGAGGAAAAGAGCGAACAAAAGAGTCAAAAATTGCAACAATAACTGACATGTAATTAGTCCGGGTTAAGTTTGCAGCATGAAACTTACCGTGGGAGGAAGCCGGTCACGGCAGAAATGCTCAATCCCCCAAGACCAATCAGTGGAAAAGTCCTTGTGAGTGGTGAAGAGAGCCTTAACCCGGCGATAAATCTCCGAGTTGGTCAGCTCGAAGGATGAGGTCCGGTTAGGATCGCGGCCGTAGCTCATGTGGCACACCTTGTGGGTGCGCTTCTGGAGGGGTGAGATTCGGTTACGCACAAAGGTGATCATGGCATCCTCGTTGCATAGCCCGAGCCCTTTAGTTCCGCGAACCTTTTGCTCACTTGGTTGGCCAAGGCTGGGGTTTTCTTGGGCATCACATCCCACAGGTCCGGGTTAGGTGGACCCGGAGTGTAGGGAAGCAACCGGATCAAGTCTTCGGTGCCCGTGTTCCGGACATAGAAGAAGGTCCGGGCCCATCCTTTGCAGGACTCTAGCCCGGTGACCCGGGGAAAACGGAAAATCGCCGGGTGAAATGGAGGCCGCTCCGAATTGAGTGAGCCGCTTGTCCTCCGGATCAGCGTGGATGTTGGGAATGACGTTGCGACGAAGGCCGAAGAACCGGATCCATAGCTCTTTTGTGGGCCATAGTCCGGCGTAGCCTTCGATCGTAGAAGCAAAGGCAGAAAGAGAGGTGATGGCATGGCTGGAAGGTGGTGTGGTTGGAGTGGTACGTACCGAGCCAGTCCTGGAAAAAATCACTCACCGGCAAGCCGAAGCCCGGTTGGAATGGGACAGAAACACGACGAACTCGCCCGGATTGGGTGAGGGGGCCAGTTCGTTGGAAGGAAGACGCGCGGCGACGCCGGCAGGGATGCCCTGGTCCGGTAGAGCCAGTCCAGGTCATCCTGGCAGACCCAGAGCCGCCCACGCGCCGCGGTCCGCCATCGCGGCGTCCTCTTCCATCTCCTGCTCAGCAACAATGAGTTCCTCTTCAGTCATCTGGTCCTCGAGGCCCTCGCTGGCACTGGAGGCGGGGGGGACAGTGGCCGGGACTGGCGCGGACCCGTGGCGAGAAATTCGCGTCGCGGTGGCGGCGACGCGGAGGTCGACGAAGAAGCGCGGCGGCGACGCTGCTTTTGGCGATGCTGGCGGCGGCACGGTCGCGAGGGAGAGGAAGAAGAATAGCAGCGGGCAGGGGGGGCAGAGGGGGAAAATCCTAAGGGACGCACCCCTCCGCTATTTAACCACTCCCATCAGGGGTGAGTGGGATCGCGCCCTGTGGACCAGCCACAAGCTGTGGCCGTGTATCACCCGTCCGGACCAATCAGTGAGGAGCCACACGGAGGGCCACAGGGCGGAGA
>CAJUXJ010001206.1:0-14340 GCA_910589775.1 Avena eriantha
AAATGCCCAAGTTGAGTTGGGGGCATATCTTTTATTCAATTCCACCACCTTTATTTCTACCACTTTATAATTCCACCATCCCTTCAACATGAGCTTGTAATTCTTTTTCTTGTGACATTTTAATTCTAGCTCATGTAGTTGGGGTGGATCAATCTTCTAAATTCTTGTGCTTGGTTTTATCTCAATTTTGGAAATGCATAAGAATAATGCCATCATATTATTATTGTTGTCACAAAATAAATAATGGCATTATATTTTGGCATGGGCCATGCAAGCTCTACACCACTCCACCTCATTGGGTTTCTTTTGTTTTAGTGGATCTTATCTTGGGGAAACATCTACCACCATTACACCTCCTCATATTCTCACCCTTCTCTCTTTATCTTCTTATTTTATTCTCCATGCATGTACCATATGAGGCCTATTCCTTAATTCAATTCTTTTTCTTTTTCTTGGAATTCTTTCCAACTCCACCTCATGATCATTCTAGCCTCCACCATGCTCCATTTGAGTTGGTTTTATCCACACCATTTACATTCATTTTATTTCCACATTAGCTTATGCAAGTTCAAGCACTAGGGCTTCTGACATGATCTCTTAAAACCAAAATAAATTCAAAATATCTAAACATCTAACCTATCATAGTTCTCTCTCTCTCTAATCCTCTCCTAACCCTAAATCTAAAAACTTCCTCTCTCTATCCCTCTAGCTTGGCTCCATGCCAAGCCACTCTCTCTAGCTGGCCCACCCTAGCTAGACCTAGCTCCTCTCTAAGCTAGACAACCCTAACCCTAAACGAGCCCATCTAACCTAGCCCTAGCTACTCCCTCTCCTTTTCTCTTCTCTCTTCCTCCTACCAGCCCCACCTGCAGCTGCGCCACCATAGCCCCACGTGCAGCCACCCCTACCTCGCCAGGACCAGCCCCAGCCTGCTCGCCCACGTGCTCGGGAGGAAGGAGGGAAAGGGCCGAAGCCCTTTTTCCATCTACCGCTCCCACCTGTCTCCCCTCTCTCCCTCTTACTTTTCCCTCCTCCTCACGCCTCTCTAGCCTCGCAAGATCCGCCCCAGAGCACCCCCTCCTTCCCCGCATATCTCACCGTTCGCCCACCTACCGCCAGTCCCGCCGACTACCGCCGCCATCTCTCGTTCCGGCAGTCGAGCTTGTCGTGGAAGTGGTCTGGGAGATCGAGGATATCCCTCTGCGTCGCCCAGTACACGCCGTCGCGGAGGAGAAGCCCCAGCACCGCCAGTTCCTCGCCGCCCGACGCGAAACCCTAAAATCCGGCGCCAGCCTCGCCGTCGATCCACCACTCCTCGCGCCGATCCAAGCCCACCAGCGAGCCCGCGGTGAGCATCTTCTTCTTCCTGACAACCTCCGCCTCGCCGTATCACTCTGGCCTCGCCGTGCGTTTGGTCGAACGCTCTCCGCGCGCCAGAGCTCGCCAGCATCTGCTACTTTCCCGCCCACGCTCCCCTATCTAGCCCGCGTCCACCTCCCTGGCAGCTCCCCCAGACCACCGCACCGGTTAGCCTCCTCAACACGGACTCCCGCGACCCGGGATCGAATCCCCGCTCCGCCCGCGCACGCGCCTGCCGCCAGACGGAGGAGGGAACGATAACAGTACCCCGGGCGTGGTCGTTTTGCAAAAAGCCCCTCCCCTTTTTAATTACTGCAACCCGCGCTCCTAGTGTCCCCACCTGCCAGCCGCTCTGGAAGTTTTGCAGGAAAACCCCTCCGTTTTCTCAGACGCAACCCGCGGTCCAGCTGGCGCCCACCAGTCAGCCGCTGGGGGTTTTCCGCTGGCACGTGGGCCTTCAGCCGCTGGCCCCACCCTGTCAGTCTCTGTGGGCTAGCCCAGCCTGCGGTGACAAAGTTTGTCCCGCGCGCGTGGCCAGTCAGCACCAGGCCCACCAATCAGTGACTGTGGCTAGAATTGCCTGGGTGTAAAAAGTTTTTCGCTGATTTGTTTTTATTCAAATCTTTCAAATTTATTTAAATTCAAATTCTTTTCAGATTCAATAATTTTCAAATACAAATCCAATAATACAAATAATATATGTTTTGGAATCACAAAAAGGTGAGGAAGTCAAATATGCCCTTCAACATATTTTGAACACTTTAAATTTCCAGTTGATTAAAATTACGAGAAAATGCCCTTTTTACACTTGGTTAATTAATAACTTTTGTTTTATAATTCCAAATTTGGCAAATAATATGTCTAAATCGATCAGCGCGACGAGCCCAGTTCTATTTATGCAGTCCTTGTTCTGAATTGCAGCATGCATCATGTCAACATTTAAATTCTGAACTGTTTATGACAATAAAACTTGGGCAAATAAATAATAAAGTGCTTTATATTATAGTATCCACACCTCACCTTTGCCATGCTACTTAAATGCCATTGCAAATTGTGCATCATTCATCATGACATGCTTGGTTTGCTTGTTGCATTTCAATTATATGCTTGCGCACTTTATTTATGTTGGCCCTTGTTTGTTTGGTTCTTCTTCGAATAGACGCCCAGCAGGAGGTTTACCAGGAATCACAGGAGTATTACCCAGATCCATCTCTCGCTTCAACTGAGCTGCCAGGCAAGCACTACCACATGCTTGCATACATACAGTACCTATTGCCTCTATCTTATTCTTGCATCATTGAGTCGCGATTGCATTAAATTGAATCCCAAGTACTGCATAGCCTTTACTTTTAAACCACATTAAGCCTGTTCCGGTCCCATGAGCCATTACTACAGGAGTTGTTTGAGCCATGCGAGTCGTAGAAAAGCATGCTTAGGGTATGTGAGTGTCGGATGGATAACGAGGTACCTAAACAACATAACCTGAGTAGTAATGGGATAACTAATGAAAGAGGCACCGGTGAGCAATATCTGCTATTTGGTTTTTCATGCTCACTTGTGTCCCGTAGGACCCCGAGTACTTGATTCCTGTTCCTTGTTTATTCGCACTATCCACAGGGGCCTTATGGACCCCCCTGAGCTAGAGCTTGATTCATTCTTATTTCTTGGGGCCACAATTAGTTTGGGGCTTTATTACTATTCTGTACTTATGCCATGTTACTGCTTTATTTAAGATTGTGCGTGGAGCACCTGTACTGTTTTGGATCGTGACACGTTTTCGCTGTATCGACAAGCCCAGTCACATTTTCGGGTTCCCAGTCGTTTACCGCCGTCCACACAAACCTTGGGTCCGTCTCGGAGTCGGCCAACTTCGCTGCGGGTAGCTTAATGGGGTGGCCCCCTGAAATATTTCTGAATCCTGTGATTGCTTTGTCGTGAATGCCTCGTTGGGTTTTGATTTGGTTTTTCCGAGGTTGATCGAGTGTGTGTTGCTATTCGTGCACCCCTGCAGGGTAAATCTTTCTGAAAGCCGTGTCCGCGGTTATGGACGACTTGGAGCACAGTTTCTCGATCATAGACAAGTATAACTAAAGTACCGCTTTTAATTGACTAAGTATTGACTAGTAAATAGTGCAATACTCATGGAATGGTTAATAAAACTGCCAACGGATGATGGGGGTTGTTCGTCCGCTTCCTCGTTGGTAAGCGAGGAGGATGGATCTGTTAATTATACTGTTATAACTGTTGTTCTTAATTCACGGACTTCCGTCTATCATTGGTTAGGCGGAAGGTTAGCGAGTCTCTATAGAATTGTAGGTATTATCTTTTGCTGCAATTGCGTCACCCCAGGTTGTGTCCCCTTTAGTGGCATAAAGACTTGCTGAGTACCCCTAGGGTCTCACACGATAAATTGTTTGATTCAGATGAACAGGTGTACCCGCAAGATGGATACTGGGTGGAAGAGACAGATGATGTTGGCAACGATCATTCGGTGTAGAGATTCCGGGAACGGGGATCCGTGTGATCTGTGGGCGGGATGTGTTTATTTATGGGGCATCTTATGCCAATTTGCTTCTTATCCGTACTCGGATCTTGTTTTCCGCTTCCGCCTGACACTCTGATGTGTGATGTATGAGGAGCTATCCTAAATTATTATATCTATCTAGGATATTTGGATCTTGCCGTATGGCGTTGCAATATTTCTATTTCTTTTAGATGGAATGGCTCTGATGTACTGTTGTATGTGGCTTGCATACATACTCATTTGTGTATGTATTTGATCCCTTCGCCTGCCGATTACGCCGCTCGTTCTTGTCCCGTTGACTGAAAGTGGTTAGGACGGCCGAAAGGTCTACCGTGAGTGGCCCTGGGCCCCACCGTACTATTTTAACCACTTTCGTTCATCCAGGCATTAACTAAGAGCGTAATTCACCGAGGTAGTTACAATTGGTATCAGAGCCATCCCGCCCTTCAGGGTCTCAGCCAAAATGGTCGTTGTCAGTCTAGCAAATATTTTGGTAGTTATGTATACTAGGGAAAAACAAACGTGAGAGTAAGATTGCTTCCATTTTTCTTCTTACCCACCCACCCACCCTTTTCTGGTAAGGAAGTGTAACGTTTTCAATCCTCTTCTAAAATTCAAACTAGGATTCACGTGTTCTGGGTTCCGTAGTACCATAGGTTATGTTTGTGTGTGTGTGTGTGTGAATTCCTTGTCTATCTGTTGCATCCAAATGTTATCACTATCTGCCTTTTGGTTATCAACTGTTGGTACATTCACTACCGACAGGTTTGTAAACCGACGCGATCTATTCTGATTCGTTGTACACCGATGCGATCCATCTTACTCTTTGTTATCCGACGTTATCTTGTTGGGGTGTTCTTTTCGTAGCTACCAATCTTTAGGTTCATCTTAGGAAGAAGTTGTTGGGATATGTTTTACTGATTCATGTGCGGAGTAATGATTTGAGTGCGGGATGGAGTCGCGACCATACCACTACTTTTGTCATTTGCTTTTGTATATTGAACTAGTAGAGTTGCGAATCTTGATTCGTTAAGTGGTTTTGCGCATATAGTGGTATTTTAATGCCAAAATTTGCGGAAAATTTTTCTTTGTTAGTTTGTGTACCACACTCCTTGTTCAGTCGTGTGTGTTATGCTTTATATCTTCTAATTGCCTGGAACTTTGTTGATATTTTAATATCACCTCAGTGAATTGCATTCTTTAATCTTGATTAATTCCATTTTGGTACTATTTTGGATTATTATCATTCTCCATTATAGTACTGACTTGTGTTTTATATCAATCACAGGATGGCACCACCACGCCGTTCTGAGGAGGATATACCACCTGAACTTGGGGCCGCTTTGGCAAGTATTGCAAATGCTTTGGGCACTATGCAGCAGAACCAGCAGCGCTTCGAGGAAAGTGTGAGGAGGAATGAGTTTGCTCCGCTACCTCCACCTCCCAAGCGAGGAGACATCAAGAGTTTTCTCAAGTTCAACCCACGTCAATTTGAGGTGTCTGATCAGCCACTTGATGCGGATGATTGGCTTCGTGAAGTGTCAAGGTTGCTGATGACTGCGGATGTTCCCGAGCAAGAATGGGTCAAGTGTGCTACTCACCTTCTGAAGGGAGATGCAGCTCTCTGGTGGGAAAATTACCTCAGGGCAGATCTTTCTGGTTTTCAGCCTACTTGGGAGCGATTCACTGCTGCTTTCAAAGAGCAATATCTGTCAGAAATTGTCATGGAAAGGATGAAGGAAGTGTTTCTCAACCTCAAGCAGGGCACTGACAATGTCAACACCTACATCAGAAACTTCATGAACCTGTCTCGTTATGGTGGCGATGAGATCTCTGATGACAAGAAGAAGCAAAAGAGGTTTCGGCAAGGCCTCAATGCTTCCATCAAATATGCAATCACTCATGCAAGGCCAGCATCTTTCCTGGAACTTCAGCACACAGCTCTGCAGGAAGAAGCAAGTAGGCAAGTGTTTGAGGAGTCAAAGAAACACAGCCGTGATACAGCAAGCTCTTCTGCTATGACAGCTCCTTCTAAGCGTCGTGTCTGGGTTCCTAACACCCCACCGTCGCTCCCTGCTCCACCAAGACCTTCAAGCTACGCACCAAGGCCACCAAACTCCTTCACTGCGGCTCCCAGGGGCTACAACCACAACTACCCTGGAGCGCCTGGCGGAGTCCCTGGCTACGTTGCTCCACGTCCACCTGGTGCTTGTTATACTTGTGGAAACACTGGCCATCAGCAATGGAATTGTCCAATGAACAACAAAGCTCTTCCACCACCACCTCCAAGACCTGCGGCAAGTGCTCCTATGATTCGTGCACCTCCACCTCGGGCTCTCAACATCAACACTAAGCCTGGGTCTGCGGTTGCTCGTGCTAACTGTGTCAACGCCGCTCAAGCTGAGCATGCTCCTGGAGTTGTCATGGGTATGCTTCCTGTTAACTCAGTTCCTGCACGAGTTTTGTTTGATTCTGGTGCTTCGCATTCTTTTGTTTCTCACAAGTTTGCTCATGAGCAAGATCTGGCTATGGTTCCTTTATTACACCGTCTTGTGGTACAATCTCCTGGGTCTAACATGAGGGCTGCTCATATCAGCCATGGCAATCAAATTGAGATTGGTGGTTCTTCGTTTCCGGCTTCCTTAATTATTCTGGGCAATTCTGATATTGATGTTATCTTGGGCATGGATTGGTTGACAACAAATGCAGCTGTGATTGATTGTGCTGAACGTTCGGTTTCTCTGAAAATTCCTGAAGGTCATATAGCTATTCTGCAAGTCTGACTCCTGCAATTCAGCTTTATTCGTTGCGGCTTTGAATGATGATGCTATGGAAGGTATTCAGAGTGTTCCTGTAGTTTGTGAGTTTCCAGATGTCTTTCCTGAAGAGTTACCAGGTATGCCTCCGGATCGTGAGGTTGAGTTTGTCATTGAACTTGAACCTGGTACCGCTCCTATTTCCCAAGGCGGCCTTATAAAATGGGTCCTGCTGAGTTGGCTGAACTTAAGCGTCAGTTGGATGAACAAGAGAAGTTGGGTTTCATTCAGCACAGTTACTTCTTCTTGGGGTACTCCAACCATCTTTGTGAAGAAAGCGAGACAAGACTGATAGAACTTTGTGTTGACTATCGGGCACTCAATGCTGAAACAATCAAGAATAAATATCCCCTTCCGCGGATTAATGATCTCTCTTCGATCAGCTAGCCGGAGCTGTGGTATTCTCTAAGCTTGATTTGAGAAGTGGGTTATCATCAAATCAAGATTCGCAGGAAGATGTTCCCAAACAGCTTTCATTCCATCACGCACTCGCTATGGCCTGTATGAGGTACACGGTCATGTCTTTCGGTCTAACCAATGCCACCTGCACCTTCTCGAGGCTTATGAACTCGGTTTTCATGGAGTATCTTGATAAGTTCGTTGTGGTCTATCTGGATGACAGTCTAGTCTATTCTAGAGTCAAAAGAAGAACATGAAGAGAACACCTTCGTTGTGTCCTAAGCAACTTCGTGAGACCGCCTGTATGCAAAGTTCTCCAAGTGGTAGTTTTGGCTGCCTCAAGTCAACCTACCTTGGTCACGTTATCTCTGCCAAGGGCATTGCCGTCAACCCAGAAACTATTAAGACAATTATGGATTGGCTTCCCACCCATAAATGTCAAAGAAGTCCGGAGTTTCCTTGGTTTGGCCAGTTACTGCACCGTCGCTTCGTTCAAAATTTCTCAAAGATTGCGAAGCCTCTTACCGATCTCCTCAAGAAAGGCAAGAAATATCTTTGGACTCCTGCATGTCAAGCAAGCTTGAAACACTCAAAGAGAAGCTCACTTCCACACCAGTCTTGGTTCCTCCAGATACATCAAAGCCTTTCCAGATTTTCTGTGATGCTTCATTGCAAGGATTGGGGTGCGGTCCTTATGCAAGAAAAGCAAGTTGTTGCTTATGCATCTCGTCAGTTGAAGACGCATGAGATCAACTATCCTACACATGACCTCGAACTCGCAGCAGTTGTCTTTGCTTTGAAAAGTATGGAGGCATTACTTGCTGGGCAACCGTTGTGAGATCTTTTCTGATCACAAGAGTCTGAAGTATATCTTCACACAGCCTGATCTCAACCTTCGTCAGAGGAGGTGGATCGAAACAATCAATGATTTCGATTTGACCATCAACTACACCCCAGGCAAAGCTAATGTCATGGCAGATGCTCTCAGCCGAAAAGCTTATGTCAACAACCTCATGGTGGAAGAACAACAACCTCTCTTGTGCGAGGAATTCCGCAAGCTCAACCTTGAAATTGTGGATCAAGGTTATCTGCTGAACCTTCTAGCAACACCTCTCTTGGAAGAAAACGGTCCGTTCCATTCAGCTTGGGACCCTTACACTAAAAAGATCATCTCCAACATTCAACTTCCGAAGTATGAGTCTTTCCATGTAGATGACCAAGGCACTCTTTTCTTTGAACACCGGATGTTTGTTCCGAACTACCCGGGTTTAAGAGAGCAAATTCTCAAGGAGGCGCATGATTCTGTTCTTTCTATCCACCCTGGCAGCACTAAGATGTACATGGACTTGAAAACACAATATTGGTGGCCTGGTTTGAAACGATATTGTGCCAAGTATGTCTCAGAGTGTGATGTCTGTCGTAGAGTTAAAGCTGTCCATCAGAAACCTTCCGGTCTTCTACAGCCATTGAAGCCTCCGGAATGGAAATGGGAGAAAGTAGAGATGGACCTTCATCACTGGTTTTCCAAGTGTCGCAGAAAGGCAACAATGCAATCTTTGTTGTCATTGACAGGCTTTCCAAGTAGCTCACTTCTTTCCAGTCAAGGAAACAATTTCTGCAATTCAATTGGCGGAACTCTATATCAACTGAATTGTCTCTCTGTATGGAGTCCCTCTGAGATCAGCTCAGACCGTGGAAGCATCTTCACTTCCAAGTTCTGGGAAGTTTCCAAAATGCTTTGGGAACAAAGTTAAACTTCAGCACAGCTTACCACCCTCAGTCGCAAGACAAGTTGAAAGGATCAATCAGATTCTAGAAGATATGCTCGTGCTTGCGTTAATCTCTTCGGCATGAAGTGGGAAGAATGTCTTCCTTATGCTGAATTCTCTTACAACAACAGCTTCCAGAAAAAGTCTAAAGATGGCACCATTTGAGGCCCTCTATGGTCGCAAAGTGCAGAACTCCGATTGGTTGGTCGGGCGCAGGTGAAAGAATATTGTTTGGCCCCGACATTGTAACTCAAGCGGAGGAGAAAGTTCACATCATTCTGAAAATCCTGAAGATTGCTCAAAGTCGCCAGAAGAGCAATTATGAAGAAGCACACGGACATGGAGTATGTCCCTGGTGATCTCGTTTATCTCCGTGTCACTCCCATTAGAGGCACGCATCGCTTTGGTATCAAGGAAAGGCTGGCTCCTAGATACATCGGGTCCTTTCAAAATTCGTGGAAGAAGAGGAGAAGTTGCGTATGCTCTTGAGCTCCCTGAACACTCAAAGTCCATGATGTTTTCACATCTCTCAACTCAGAAGTGCTTCAAGGATCCCGGCAGGACCGTGGACCATGAACTCATCATCTCCAAGAAGATCTGTCTTATCAAGAACACCCCACAACAATTTCTTGAAGTCGACAGAAAGAAGGACTCGCAACAAGTCCATCAAGTTCTGCAAGGTGCAGTGGTCGCACCATTCCGTTGATGAAGCAACCTGGGAACGTGAAGATGAGCTCCAGTGCCAAGTATCCTACCCTCTTTGAGTCTTTTTCTTCCTAGAATCTCGGGGCGAGATTCCTGTTTGGTGGGTGGGAGAGTTGTAGCACCCCAATTGTCTAACAATTGTAATGCTACTTGTCCTAGTAAGATATTGGCTACTCCATATAGATTATTGTTGCATCATAATTATATCATGCTCATGTCATCATGCCACCTTGCATTGAGCATCATATAAAACCCTTTTTCTTTTGGTTCTTCTCTCACATGCATTATTAATTGTATTTGCTTCTTGATATTATATTTGGCTATTGATATATTGTCTAAATGCCCAAGTTGAGTTGGGGGCATATCTTTATTCCATTCCACCACCTTTCTTTCTACCACTTTATAATTCCACCATCCCTTCACCATGAGCTTGTAATTCTTTTTCTTGTGACATTTTAATTCTAGCTCATGTAGTTGGGTGGATCAATCTTCTAAATTCTTGTGCTTGGTTTTATCTCCATTTTTGGAAATGCATAAGAATAATGCCATCATATTATTATTGTTGTCACAAAATAAATAATGGCATTATTATTTTTGCATGGGCCATGCAAGCTCTACACCACCTCCACCTCATTGGGTTTTCTTTTGTTTTAGTGGATCTTATCTTGGGGAAACATCTACCACCATTACTACCCTCCTCATAGTCTCACCCCTCTCTTTATCTTCTTATTTTATTCTCCATGCATGAACCATATGAGGCCTATTCCTTAATTCATTTCTTTTTCTTTTTCTTGGAATTCTTTCCACCTCCACCTCATGATCATTCTAGCCTCCACCATGCTCCATTTGAGTTGGTTTTATCCACACCATTTACATTCATTTTATTTTATTTATCTACATGGGTGGTCATATGAGCCTATTTCACCATCTTCTTTTCTTCCTCTTTCTTTCTAGTTTCTTTTCCACATTAGCTTATGCAAGTTCAAGCACTAGGGTCCTTCTTGACATGATCTCTTAAACCAAAATAAATTCAAATATCTAAACATCTAACCTATCTAGTTCTCTCTCTCTCTAATCCTCTCCTAAACCCTAACTCTAAAACCTTCCTCTCTCTCTCTCTCTAGCTTGGCCTCCATGCCAAGCCCCTCTCTCTAGCTGGCCCCACCTAGCTAGACCTAGCTCTCTCTCTAAGCTAGACAAAACCCTAACCCTAACCCGAGCCCCATCTAACCTAGCCCTAGCTACTCCCTCTCCTTTCTCTCTTCTCTCTTCCTCCTACCAGCCCCACCTGCAGCTGCGCCCACCCCAGCCCCACCTGCAGCCACCCCTACCTCGCCAGGACCAGCCCCAGCCTGCTCACCCACGTGCTCGGGAGGAAGGAGGAAAGGGCCGAAGCCCCTTTTTCCATCTACCCCGCTCCCACCTGCCTCCCCTCTCTCCCTCTCACTTTCCCCTCCTCCTTCACGCCTCTCTGGCCCTCGCCAGATCCGCCCCAGAGCACCCCCTCCTTCCCCGTATTCTCCACGTCGCCCCCACCTGCCGCCAGTCACCGCCGACTACCCGCCGCCATCTCCTCGTTCCGGCCGTCGAGCTTGTCGTGGAAGTGGTCTGGGAGATCGAGGATATCCCCCTGCGTCGCCCAGTACACGCCGTCGCGGAGGAGAAGCCCCTAGCACCGCCAGTTCCTCGCCGCCCGACGCGAAACCCTAAAACTCTGGCCGCCAGCCTCGCCGTCGATCCACCGCTCCTCGCGCCGATCCAAGCCCACCAGCGAGCCCGCGGTGAGCATCTTCTTCTTCCTGACAACCTCCGCCTCGCCGTATCACTCTGGCCTCGCCGTGCGTTTGGTCGAACGCTCTCCGCGCGCCAGAGCTCGCCAGCATCTGCTACTTTCCCGCGCCACGCTCGCCCTATCTAGCCCGCGTCCACCTCCCTGGCAGCTCCCCAGCACCACCGCACCGGTTAGCCTCCTCAACGCGGACTCCCGCGAACCGGGATCGAATCCCCGCTCCGCCCGCGCACGCGCCTGCCGCCAGACGGAGGAGAACGATAAACAGTACCCCGGGGTGGTCGTTTTGCAAAAAGCCCCTCCCCTTTTTAATTACTGCAACCCCGCTCCTAGTGTCCCCACCTGCCAGCCGCTCTGGAAGTTGCAGGAAAACCCCTCCGTTTTCCTCAGACGCACCAACCCGTGGTCCAGCTGGCGCCCCACCAGTCAGCCGCTGGGGTTTTTCCGCTGGCCACGTGGCCTTCAGCCGCTGGCCCCACCCTGTCAGTCTCTGTGGGCTAGCCCAGCCTGCGGTGACAAAAAGGTTTTTCGCCGCGCGCGTGGCCCATTCGAGCCGGCCCACCGCAGTGTCTGGGGCTAGTTTGCTGGGTGTCAAAAAGTATTTCTCTGAGTTTGTTTTAATTCAAATCTTTTCCAAATTATTTTAAATTCAATATCTTTTCAGATTCAAATAATTTTTCAAAAATACAAATCCAAATAATACAAATAATATATGTTTTGGAATCAGAAAATGTGAGGAAGTCAAATATGCCCTTCAACATATATTTTGAACACTTTAAATTTCGAGTTGATTAAAATTACGAGAAAATGCCCTTTTTACTTGGATTAATTAATAACTTTTGTTTTATAATTCCAAATTTGACAAATAATATGTCTAAATCGATCAGCGCGACGAGCCCGTTCTATTTATGCAATCCTTGTTCTGAATTGGCAGCATGCATCATGTCAACATTTAAATTCTGAACTGTTTATGACAATAAAACTTGGGCAAATAAATAATAAAGTGCTTTATTCTTAGTATCCACACCTCACCTTTGCCATGCTACTTAAATGCCATGCAAATTGTGCATCATTCATCATGGCATGCTTGGTTGCTTGTTGCATTTCAATTTATATGCTTGCGCACTTTATTTATGTTGGCCCTTGTTTGTTTGGTTCTTCTTCGAATAGACGCCCCGCAGGGATAATTACCAGGAATCACAGGAGTATTACCCAGATCCATCTCACACTTCAACTGAACTGTCAGGCAAGCACTACCACATGCTTGCATACATACAGTACCTACTGCCTCTATCTTATTCTTGCATCATTGAGTCGCGATTGCATTAAATTGAATCCCAAGTACTGCATAGCCTTTACTTTTAAACCACATTAAGCCTGTTCCGGTCCCATGAGCCATTACTACAGGAGTTGTATGAGCCATGCGAGTCGTAGAAAAGCATGCTTAGGGTATGTGAGTGTCGGATGGATAACGAGGTACCTAAACAACATAACCTGAGTAGTAATGGGATAACTAATGAAAGAGGCACCGGTGAGCATATCTGCTATTTGGTTTTTCATGCTCACTTGTGTCCCGTAGGACCCCGAGTACTTGATTCCTGTTCCTTGTTTATTCGCACTATCCACATCCGGAGGCCTTATGGACCCCCCTGAGCTAGAGCTTGATTCATTCTTATTTCTTGGGGCCACAATTAGTTTGGGGCTTTATTACTATTCTGTACTTATGCCATGTTACTGCTTATTAAGATTGTGCGTGGAGCACCTGTACTGTTTTGGATCGTGACACGTTTTCGCTGTATCGACAAGCCCAGTCACATTTTCGGGTTCCCAGTCGTTTACCGCTGTCCACACAAACCTTGGGTCCGTCTCGGAGTCGGCCAACTTCGCTGCGGGTAGCTTAATGAGGTGGCCCCTGAAATATTTCTGAATCCTGTGATTGCTTTGTCGTGAATGCCTCGTTGGGTTTTGATTTGGTTTTTCCGAGGTTGATCGAGTGTGTGTTGCTATTCGTGCACCCCTGCAGGGTAAATCTTTCTGAAAGCCGTGTCCGCGGTTATGGACGACTTGGAGCACAGTTTTCTCGATCATAGACAAGTATAACTAAAGTACCGCTTTTAATTTGACTAAGTACTTGACTAGTAAATAGTGCAATACTCATGGAATGGTTAATAAAACTGCCAACGGATGATGGGGTTGTCCGTTCCGCTTCCTCGTTGGATAAGCGAGGAGGAGGATGGATCTGTTAATTATACTGTATTAACTGTTGATCTTAATTCACGGACTTCCGTCTATCATTGGTTAGGCGGAAGGTTAGTGAGTATCTTAGAATTGATAGGTATTATCTTTTGCTGCAATTGCGTCACCCCAGGTTGTGTCCCCTTTAGTCGGCATTAAGACTTGCTGAGTACCCCTAGGGTCTCACACGATAAATTGTTTGATTCAGATGAACAGGTGTACCCGCAAGATGGATACTGGGTGGAAGAGACAGATGATGTTGGCAACGATCATTCGGTGTAGAGATTCCGGGAACGGGGATCCGTGTGATCTGTGGGCGGGATGTGTTTATTATGGGGCATCTTATGCCAGCTTGCTTCTTATCCGTACTCGGATCTTGTTTTCCTTCCGCTTCCGCCTGACACTGCTGATGTGTGATGTATGAGGAGCTAAGCCTAAATTATTATATCTATCTAGGATATTTGGATCTTGCCGTATGGCGTTGCAATATTTCTATTTCTTTTAGATGGAATGGCTCTGATGTACTGTTGTATGTGGCTTGCATACATACTCATTGTGTATGTATTTGATCCCTTCGCCTGCCGATTACGCCGCTCGTTCTTGTCCCGTTGACTGAAAGTGGTTAGGGACGGCCGAAAGGTCTACCGTGAGTGGCCTTGGGCCCCACCGTACTATTTTAAACCACTTTCGTTCATCCAGGCATTAACTAAGAGCGTAATTCACCGAGGTAGTTACATGGGGCAC
>CAJUXJ010001207.1:0-21555 GCA_910589775.1 Avena eriantha
GCTTTCAGGGCGATTTACAACGACCCTAAGACCCGATACATGTTTGAGAGTTATGACCAAAAACTCGTCGTTTTTCACGTTTTATGGCCGTTTTCGTGAGCTATTGCACACTGTTTTGGCGCTCTTGGGGGATTTACAACGATCCTAAGACCCGATACATGTTTGAGAGTTATGACCAAAAACTCACCGTTTTCGCGTTTTAGGGTCATTTTCATGAGTTATTCCACACTGTTTTGGTGCTCCACGTGGATTTGCATGGACCATTAGAACTGATGCATGTTTAAGGGGATGACCAACAATTCGTCGTTCTTGTGTTTTATGACCGTTTTCATGAGCTATTCCACAGTTCTAGGGTTTCAGGGCGAATTACAACGACCATTAGACCCGATACATCTTTGACATTTTTAACCAAAAAATTGTCTATTTCGCATATTATGGCCGTTTTCATGAGTTATTTCCCACAGTTTTGGGTTCCAGGTCATTTAAACGACCCTAAGACCGATACATGTTTGAGAGTTATACCGAAACTCGTCGTTTTTTCACGTTTATGGCCGTTTCGTGAGCTATTGCACACTGTTTTGGCGCTCTTGGGGGATTTACAACGATCCTAAGACCCGATACCTGTTTGAGAATTATGACCAAAAACTCACCGTTTTCGCGTTTTAGGGTCATTTTCAATGAGTTATCCACACTGTTTTGGTGCTCAACGTGGATTTGCATGGACCATTAGACCCGATTGCATGTTTAAGGGGTATGACCAACAATTCGTCGTTCTTGTGTTTTATGACCGTTTTCATGAGCTATTCCACAGTTCTAGGGTTTCAGGGCGAATTACAACGACCAGTAGACCCGAGACATCTTTGACATTTTTTAACCAAAAAATTGTCGATTTCGCATATTATGGCCGTTTTCATGAGTTATTTTCCCACAGTTTTGGGGTTCTAAGGGTCATTTACGACGACCCTAAGACCCGAAAAACAAGTTATCGTTGTTTTCATGAGTTATTCCACACTGTTTTGGTGCTCCACGTGGAATTGCATGGACCATTAGACCTAAGGCATGTTAACGGGATGACCAACAATTCGTCGTTCTTGTGTTTTATGACCGTTTTCATGACCTATTCCACAGTTCTAGGGTTTCAGGGCGAATTACAACAACCATTAGACCCCGATACATCTTTGACATTTTTAAACCAAAAAATTGTCTATTTCGCATATTATGGCCGTTTTCCAATGAGTTATTTCCCATAGTTTTGGGTTCCAGGGACATTTACAACGACCTAAGACCCGATACATGTTTGAGAGTTATGACCAAAAACTCGTCGTTTTTCACGTTTTATGGCCGTTTTCGTGAGCTATTGCACACTGTTTTGGCGCTCTTGGGGGATTTACAACGATCCTAAGACCCGATACATGTTGAGAGTTATGACCAAAAACTCACCGTTTTAGCGTTTAGGGTCATTTTCATGAGTTATTCCACACTGTTTTGGTGCTCCACGTGGATTTGCATGGACCATTAGACCCGATGCATGTTTAAGGGGATGACCAACAATTCGTCGTTCTTGTGTTTTATGACCATGTTTCATGAGCTATTCCACAGTTCTAGGGTTTCAGGGCGAATTACAACGACCATTAGACCCGATAGATCTTTGGACATTTTTAACCAAAAAAATTGTCGATTTCGCATATTATGGCCGTTTCATGAGTTATTTCCCACAGTTTGGGGTTCCAGGTCATTTACGCGAACCTAAGACCCGAAACAAGTTATCGTTGTTTTCATGAGTTATTCCACACTGTTTTGGTGCTCCACGTGGATTTGCATGGACCATTAGACCTAATGCATGTTTAATGGGATGACCAACAATTCGTCGTTCTTGTGTTTATGACCGTTTCATGAGCTATTCCACAGTTCTAGGATTTCAGGGCGAATTACAACAACCATTAGACCCGATACATCTTTGACATTTTTAACCAAAAATTGTCTATTTCGCATATTATGGCCGTTTTCATGAGTTATTTCCCACAGTTTTGGGGTTCCAGGGTCATTTACAACGACCCTAAGACCCGATACATGTTTGAGAGTTATGACCGAAAACTCGTCGTTTTTCACGTTTTATGGCCGTTTTCGTGAGCTATTGCACACTGTTTTGGCGCTCTTGGGGGATTTACAACGATCCTAAGACCCGATACATGTTTGAGAATTATGACCAAAAACTCACCGTTTTCGCGTTTTAGGGTCATTTTCATGAGTTATTCCACACTGTTTTGGTGCTCCACGTGGATTTGCATGGACCATTAGACCCGATGCATGTTTAAGGGGATGACCAACAATTCGTCGTTCTTGTGTTTTATGACCGTTTTCATGAGCTATTCCACAGTTCTAGGGTTTCAGGGCGAATTACAACGACCATTAGACCCGATACATGTTTGACAATTTTAACAAAAAAATTGATGATTTGCATATTATGGTTGTTTTCATGAGTTATCGCCCACAGTTTTTGGGTTCCAGGGTCATTTACGGCGACCCTAAGACCCCATACATGTTTGAGAGTTATGACCAAAAACTCATTGTTTTTCACGTTTTATGGCCGTTTTCGTGAGCTATTGCACACTATTTTTGCGCTCTTGGGGGATTTGCGTGGACCATTAGACCCGATGCATGTTTAAGGGGATGACCAACAATTCGTCGTTCTTGGGTTTTATGACCGTTTTCATGAGCTATTCCACAGTTCTAGGGTTTCAGGGCGAATTACAACGACGATTAGACGCGATACATCTTTGACATTTTTAACCAAGAAATGTCGATTCGCATATTATGGCCGTTTTCATGAGTTATTGCCCACAGTTTTGGGGGTTCCATCGTCATTTACAACGACCCTAAGACCCGATACATGTTTGAGAGTGATGACCAAAAACTCGTCGTTTTTCATGTTTTTATGGCCGTTTTCGTGAGCTATTGCACACTGTTTTGGCGCTCTTGGGGGATTTACAACGATCCTAAGACCCGATACATGTTTGAGAGTTATGACCAAAACTCACCGTTTTCGCGTTTTAGGGTCATTTTCATGAGTTATTCCACACTGTTTTGGTGCTCCACGTGGATTTGCATGGACCATTAGACCCGATGCATGTTTAAGGGGATGACCAACAATTCGTCGTTCTTGTGTTTTATGACCGTTTTCATGAGCTATTCCACAGTTCTAGGGTTTCAGGGCGAATTACAACGACCATTAGACCCGATACATCTTTGACATTTTTAACCAAAAAATTGTCGATTTCGCATATTATGGCCGTTTTCATGAGTTATTTCCCACAGTTTTGGGGTTCCAGGGTCATTTACGACGAACCTAAGACCCGAAAACAAGTTATCGTTGTTTTCATGAGTTATTCCACACTGTTTTGGTGCTCCACGTGGATTTGCATGGACCATTAGACCTAATGCATGTTTAACGGGATGACCAATAATTCGTCGTTCTTGTGTTTTATGACCGTTTTCATGAGCTATTCCACAGTTCTAGGGTTTCAGGGCGAATTACAACAACCATTAGACCCGATACATCTTTGACATTTTTAACCAAAAAAATGTCTATTTCGCATATTATGGCCGTTTTCATGAGTTATTTCCCACAGTTTTGGGGTTCCAGGGTCATTTACAACGACCCTAAGACCCGATACATGTTTGGAGAGTATGACCGAAAACTCGTCGTTTTCACGTTTTATGGCCGTTTTCGTGAGCTATTGCACACTGTTTTGGCACTCTTGGGGGATTTACAACGATCCTAAGACCCGATACATGTTTGAGAGTTATGACCAAAAACTCACCGTTTTCGCGTTTTAGGGTCATTTCATGAGTTATTCCACACTGTTTTGGTGCTCCACGTGGATTTGCATGGACCATTAGACCCGATGCATGTTTAAGGGGATGACCAACAATTCGTCGTTCTTGTGTTTTATGACCGTGTTCATGAGCTATTCCACAGTTCTAGGGTTTCAGGGCGAATTACAACGACCATTAGACCCGATAGATCTTTGACATTTTTAACCAAAAAATTGTCGATTTCGCATATTATTGGCCGTTTTCATGAGTTATTTCCCACAGTTTTGGGGTTCCAGGGTCATTTACGGCGAACCTAAGACCTGAAAACAAGTTATCGTTGTTTTCATGAGTTATTCCACACTGTTTTGGTGCTCCACGTGGATTTGCATGGACCATTAGACCTAATGCATGTTTAATGGGATGACCAACAATTCGTCGTTCTTGTGTTTTATAACCGTTTTCATGAGCTATTCCACAGTTCTAGGATTTCAGGGCGAATTACAACAACCATTAGACCCGATACATCTTTGACATTTTTAACCAAAAAATTGTCTATTTCGCATATTATGGCCGTTTTCATGAGTTATTTCCCACAGTTTTGGGGGTTCCAGGGTCATTTACAATACCCTAAGACCCGATACATGTTTGAGAGTTATGACCGAAAACTCGTCGTTTTTTCACGTTTTATGGCCGTTTTCGTGAGGTATTGCACACTGTTTTGGCGCTCTTGGGGGATCTACAACGATCCTAAGACCCGATACATGTTTGAGAATTATGACCAAAAACTCACCGTTTTCGCGTTTTTAGGGTCATTTCATGAGTTATTCCACACTGTTTTGGTGCTCCACGTGGATTTGCATGGACCATTAGACCCGATGCATGTTTAAGGGGATGACCAACAATTCGTCGTTCTTGTGTTTTATGACCGTTTTCATGAGCTATTCCACAGTTCTAGGGTTTCAGGGCGAATTACAACGACCATTAGACCCGATACATGTTTGACAATTTTAACAAAAAATTGATGATTTTGCATATTATGGTTGTTTTCATGAGTTATCGCCCACAGTTTTTTGGGTTCCAAGGTGATTTACAACGACCCTAAGACCCCATACATGTCTGAGAGTTATGACCAAAAACTCGTTGTTTTTCACGTTTTATGGCCGTTTTCGTGAGCTATTGCACACTATTTTTGCGCTCTTGGGGGATTTGCGTGGACCATTAGACCCGATGCATGTTTAAGGGGATGACCAACAATTCGTCGTTCTTGTGTTTTATGACCGTTTTCATGAGCTATTCCACAGTTCTAGGGTTTCAGGGAGAATTACAACGACGATTAGACGCGATACATCTTTGACATTTTTAACCAAAGAAATGTCGATTTCGCATATTATGGCCGTTTTCATGAGTTATTGCCCACAGTTTTGGGGTTCCATCGGTCATTTACAACGACCCTAAGACCCGATACATGTTTGAGAGTGATGACCAAAAACTCGTCGTTTTTCATGTTTTATGGCCGTTTTCGTGAGCTATTGCACACTGTTTTGGCGCTCTTGGGGGATTTACAACGATCCTAAGACCCGATACATGTTTGAGAGTTATGACCAAAAACTCACCGTTTTCGCGTTTTAGGGTCATTTTCATGAGTTATTCCACACTGTTTTGGTGCTCCACGTGGATTTGCATGGACCATTAAACCCAATGCATGTTTAAGGGGATGACCAACAATTCGTCGTTCTTGTGTTTTATGACCGTTTCATGAGCTATTCCACAGTTCTAGGGTTTCAGGGCGAATTACAACGACCATTAGACCCGATACATCTTTGACATTTTTAACCAAAAAATTGTCGATTTCGCATATTATGGCCGTTTTCATGAGTTATTTCCCACAGTTTTGGGGTTCCAGGGTCATTTACGACGAACCTAAGACCCGAAAACAAGTTATCGTTGTTTTCATGAGTTATTCCACACTGTTTTGGTGCTCCACGTGGATTTGCATGGACCATTAGACCTAATGCATGTTTAACGAGATGACCAATAATTCGTCGTTCTTGTGTTTTATGACCGTTTTCATGAGCTATTCCACAGTTCTAGGGTTTCAGGGCGAATTACAACAACCATTAGACCCGATACATCTTTGACATTTTTAACCAAAAAATTGTCTATTTCGCATATTATGGCCGTTTTCATGAGTTATTTCCCACAGTTTTGGGGTTCCAGGGTCATTTACAACGACCCTAAGACCCGATACATGTTTGGGAGATATGACCGAAAACTCGTCGTTTTTCACGTTTTATGGCCGTTTTCGTGAGCTATTGCACACTGTTTTGGCACTCTTGGGGGATTGACAACGATCCTAAGACCCGATACATGTTTGAGAGTTATGACCAAAAACTCACCGTTTTCGCGTTTTAGGGTCATTTTCATGAGTTATTCCACACTGTTTTGGTGCTCCACGTGGATTTGCATGGACCATTAGACCCGATGCATGTTTAAGGGGATGACCAACAATTCGTCGTTCTTGTGTTTTATGACCGTGTTCATGAGCTATTCCACAGTTCTAGGGTTTTCAGGGCGAATTACAACGACCATTAGACCCGATAGATCTTTGACATTTTTAACCAAAAAATTGTCGATTTCGCATATTATGGCCGTTTTCATGAGTTATTTCCCACAGTTTTGGGGTTCCAGGGTCATTTACGGCGAACCTAAGACCCGAAAACAAGTTATCGTTGTTTTCATGAGTTATTCCACACTGTTTTGGTGCTCCACGTGGATTTGCATGGACCATTAGACCTAATGCATGTTTAATGGGATGACCAACAATTCGTCGTTCTTGTGTTTTATGACCGTTTTCATGAGCTATTCCACAGTTCTAGGATTTCAGGGCGAATTACAACAACCATTAGACCCGATACATCTTTGACATTTTTAACCAAAAAATTGTCTATTTCGCATATTATGGCCGTTTTCATGAGTTATTTCCCACAGTTTTGGGGTTCCAGGGTCATTTACAACGACCCTAAGACCCGATACATGTTTGAGAGTTATGACCGAAAACTCGTCGTTTTTCACGTTTTATGGCTGTTTTCGTGAGCTATTGCACACTGTTTTGGCGCTCTTGGGGGATTTACAACGATCCTAAGACCCGATACATGTTTGAGAATTATGACCAAAAACTCACCGTTTTCGCGTTTTAGGGTCATTTTCATGAGTTATTCCACACTGTTTTGGTGCTCCACGTGGATTTGCATGGACCATTAGACCCGATGCATGTTTAAGGGGATGACCAACAATTCGTCGTTCTTGTGTTTTATGACCGTTTTCATGAGCTATTCCACAGTTCTAGGGTTTCAGGGCGAATTACAACGACCATTAGACCCGATACATGTTTGACAATTTTAACAAAAAAATTGATGATTTTGCATATTATGGTTGTTTTCATGAGTTATCGCCCACAGTTTTTGGGTTCCAAGGTGATTTACAACGACCCTAAGACCCCATACATGTCTGAGAGTTATGACCAAAACTCGTTGTTTTTCACGTTTTATGGCCGTTTTCGTGAGCTATTGCACACTATTTTTGCGCTCTTGGGGGATTTGCGTGGACCATTAGACCCGATGCATGTTTAAGGGGATGACCAACAATTCGTCGTTCTTGGGTTTTATGACCGTTTTGATGAGCTATTCCACAGTTCTAGGGTTTCAGGGAGAATTACAACGACGATTAGACGCGATACATCTTTGACATTTTTAACCAAAGAAATGTCGATTTCGCATATTATGGCCGTTTTCATGAGTTATTGCCCACAGTTTTGGGGTTCCATCGTCATTTACAACGACCCTAAGACCCGATACATGTTTGAGAGTGATGACCAAAAACTCGTCGTTTTTCACGTTTTATGGCCGTTTTCGTGAGCTATTGCACACTGTTTTGGCGCTCTTGGGGGATTTACAACGATCCTAAGACCCGATACATGTTTGAGAGTTATGACCAAAAACTCGTCGTTTTTCACGTTTTATGGCCGTTTTCGTGAGCTATTGCACACTATTTTGGCGCTCTTGGGGGATTTACAACGATCCTAAGACCAGATACATGTTTGAGAGTTATGACCGAGAACTCGTCGTTTTTCACGTTTTATGGCCGTTTTCGTGAGCTATTGCACACTGTTTTGGCGCTCTTGGGGGATTTACAACGATCCTAAGACCCGATACATGTTTGAGAATTAT
Source organism: Avena eriantha (assembly GCA_910589775.1). Classification (NCBI taxonomy): domain Eukaryota; kingdom Viridiplantae; phylum Streptophyta; class Magnoliopsida; order Poales; family Poaceae; genus Avena; species Avena eriantha. Next base: position 8,043 of record CAJUXJ010001207.1, read on the forward strand.
GACCAAAAACTCACCGTTTTCGCGTTTTAGGGTCATTTTCATGAGTTATTCCACACTGTTTTGGTGCTCCACGTGGATTTGCATGGACCATTAGAACTGATGCATGTTTAAGGGGATGACCAACAATTCGTCGTTCTTGTGTTTTATGACCGTTTTCATGAGCTATTCCACAGTTCTAGGGTTTCAGGGCGAATTACAACGACCATTAGACCCGATACATCTTTGACATTTTTAACCAAAAATTGTCTATTTCGCATATTATGGCCGTTTTCATGAGTTATTTCCCACAGTTTTGGGGTTCCAGGGTCATTTACAACGACCCTAAGACCCGATACATGTTTGAGAGTTATGACCGAAAACTCGTCGTTTTTCACGTTTATGGCCGTTTTCGTGAGCTATTGCACACTGTTTGGCGCTCTTGGGGGATTTACAACGATCCTAAGACCCGATACATGTTTGAGAATTATGACCAAAAACTCACCGTTTTCGCGTTTTAGGGTCATTTTCATGAGTTATTCCACACTGTTTTGGTGCTCAACGTGGATTTGCATGGACCATTAGACCCGATGCATGTTTAAGGGGATGACCAACAATTCGTCGTTCTTGTGTTTTATGACCGTTTTCATGAGCTATTCCACAGTTCTAGGGTTTCAGGGCGAATTACAACGACCATTAGACCCGATACATCTTTGACATTTTTAACCAAAAAATTGTCGATTTCGCATATTATGGCCGTTTTCATGAGTTATTTCCCACAGTTTTGGGGTTCCAGGGTCATTTACGACGACCCTAAGACCCGAAAACAAGTTATCGTTGTTTTCATGAGTTATTCCACACTGTTTTGGTGCTCCACGTGGAATTGCATGGACCATTAGACCTAATGCATGTTTAACGGGATGACCAACAATTCGTCGTTCTTGTGTTTTATGACCGTTTTCATGACCTATTCCACAGTTCTAGGGTTTCAGGGCGAATTACAACAACCATTAGACCCGATACATCTTTGACATTTTTAACCAAAAAATTGTCTATTTCGCATATTATGGCCGTTTTCATGAGTTATTTCCCATAGTTTTGGGGTTCCAGGGACATTTACAACGACCCTAAGACCCGATACATGTTTGAGAGTTATGACCAAAAACTCGTCGTTTTTCACGTTTTATGGCCGTTTTCGTGAGCTATTGCACACTGTTTTGGCGCTCTTGGGGGATTTACAACGATCCTAAGACCCGATACATGTTGAGAGTTATGACCAAAAACTCACCGTTTTCGCGTTTTAGGGTCATTTTCATGAGTTATTCCACACTGTTTTGGTTCTCCACGTGGATTTGCATGGACCATTAGACCCGATGCATGTTTAAGGGGATGACCAACAATTCGTCGTTCTTGTGTTTTATGACCAGTTTTCATGAGCTATTCCACAGTTCTAGGGTTTCAGGGCGAATTACAACGACCATTAGACCCGATAGATCTTTGACATTTTTAACCAAAAAATTGTCGATTTCGCATATTATGGCCGTTTTCATGAGTTATTTCCCACAGTTTTGGGGTTCCAGGGTCATTTACGGCGAACCTAAGACCCGAAAACAAGTTATCGTTGTTTTCATGAGTTATTCCACACTGTTTTGGTGCTCCACGTGGATTTGCATGGACCATTAGACCTAATGCATGTTTAATGGGATGACCAACAATTCGTCGTTCTTGTGTTTTATGACCGTTTTCATGAGCTATTCCACAGTTCTAGGATTTCAGGGCGAATTACAACAACCATTAGACCCGATACATCTTTGACATTTTTAACCAAAAAATTGTCTATTTCGCATATTATGGCCGTTTTCATGAGTTATTTCCCACAGTTTTGGGGTTCCAGGGTCATTTACAACGACCCTAAGACCCGATACATGTTTGAGAGTTATGACCGAAAACTCGTCGTTTTTCACGTTTTATGGCCGTTTTCGTGAGCTATTGCACACTGTTTTGGCGCTCTTGGGGGATTTACAACGATCCTAAGACCCGATACATGTTTGAGAATTATGACCAAAAACTCACCGTTTTCGCGTTTTAGGGTCATTTTCATGAGTTATTCCACACTGTTTTGGTGCTCCACGTGGATTTGCATGGACCATTAGACCCGATGCATGCTTAAGGGGATGACCAACAATTCGTCGTTCTTGTGTTTTATGACCGTTTTCATGAGCTATTCCACAGTTCTAGGGTTTCAGGGCGAATTACAACGACCATTAGACCCGATACATGTTTGACAATTTTAACAAAAAAATTGATGATTTTGCATATTATGGTTGTTTTCATGAGTTATCGCCCACAGTTTTTGGGTTCCAGGGTCATTTACGGCGACCCTAAGACCCCATACATGTTTGAGAGTTATGACCAAAAACTCATTGTTTTTCACGTTTTATGGCCGTTTTCGTGAGCTATTGCACACTATTTTTGCGCTCTTGGGGGATTTGCGTGGACCATTAGACCCGATGCATGTTTAAGGGGATGACCAACAATTCGTCGTTCTTGGGTTTTATGACCGTTTTCATGAGCTATTCCACAGTTCTAGGGTTTCAGGGCGAATTACAACGACGATTAGACGCGATACATCTTTGACATTTTTAACCAAAGAAATGTCGATTTCGCATATTATGGCCGTTTTCATGAGTTATTGCCCACAGTTTTGGGGTTCCATCGTCATTTACAACGACCCTAAGACCCGATACATGTTTGAGAGTGATGACCAAAAACTCGTCGTTTTTCATGTTTTATGGCCGTTTTCGTGAGCTATTGCACACTGTTTTGGCGCTCTTGGGGGATTTACAACGATCCTAAGACCCGATACATGTTTGAGAGTTATGACCAAAAACTCACCGTTTTCGCGTTTTAGGGTCATTTTCATGAGTTATTCCACACTGTTTTGGTGCTCCACGTGGATTTGCATGGAGCATTAGACCCGATGCATGTTTAAGGGGATGACCAACAATTCGTCGTTCTTGTGTTTTATGACCGTTTTCATGAGCTATTCCACAGTTCTAGGGTTTCAGGGCGAATTACAACGACCATTAGACCCGATACATCTTTGACATTTTTAACCAAAAAATTGTCGATTTCGCATATTATGGCCGTTTTCATGAGTTATTTCCCACAGTTTTGGGGTTCCAGGGTCATTTACGACGAACCTAAGACCCGAAAACAAGTTATCGTTGTTTTCATGAGTTATTCCACACTGTTTTGGTGCTCCACGTGGATTTGCATGGACCATTAGACCTAATGCATGTTTAACGAGATGACCAATAATTCGTCGTTCTTGTGTTTTATGACCGTTTTCATGAGCTATTCCACAGTTCTAGGGTTTCAGGGCGAATTACAACAAACCATTAGACCCGATACATCTTTGACATTTTTAACCAAAAAAATGTCTATTTCGCATATTATGGCCGTTTTCATGAGTTATTTCCCACAGTTTTGGGGTTCCAGGGTCATTTACAACGACCCTAAGACCCGATACATGTTTGGGAGATATGACCGAAAACTCGTCGTTTTTCACGTTTTATGGCCGTTTTCGTGAGCTATTGCACACTGTTTTGGCACTCTTGGGGGATTGACAACGATCCTAAGACCCGATACATGTTTGAGAGTTATGACCAAAAACTCACCGTTTTCGCGTTTTAGGGTCATTTTCATGAGTTATTCCACACTGTTTTGGTGCTCCACGTGGATTTGCATGGACCATTAGACCCGATGCATGCTTAAGGGGATGACCAACAATTCGTCGTTCTTGTGTTTTATGACCGTTTTCATGAGCTATTCCACAGTTCTAGGGTTTCAGGGCGAATTACAACGACCATTAGACCCGATACATGTTTGACAATTTTAACAAAAAAATTGATGATTTTGCATATTATGGTTGTTTTCATGAGTTATCGCCCACAGTTTTTGGGTTCCAGGGTCATTTACGGCGACCCTAAGACCCCATACATGTTTGAGAGTTATGACCAAAAACTCATTGTTTTTCACGTTTTATGGCCGTTTTCGTGAGCTATTGCACACTATTTTTGCGCTCTTGGGGGATTTGCGTGGACCATTAGACCCGATGCATGTTTAAGGGGATGACCAACAATTCGTCGTTCTTGGGTTTTATGACCGTTTTCATGAGCTATTCCACAGTTCTAGGGTTTCAGGGCGAATTACAACGACGATTAGACGCGATACATCTTTGACATTTTTAACCAAAGAAATGTCGATTTCGCATATTATGGCCGTTTTCATGAGTTATTGCCCACAGTTTTGGGGTTCCATCGTCATTTACAACGACCCTAAGACCCGATACATGTTTGAGAGTGATGACCAAAAACTCGTCGTTTTTCATGTTTTATGGCCGTTTTCGTGAGCTATTGCACACTGTTTTGGCGCTCTTGGGGGATTTACAACGATCCTAAGACCCGATACATGTTTGAGAGTTATGACCAAAAACTCACCGTTTTCGCGTTTTAGGGTCATTTTCATGAGTTATTCCACACTGTTTTGGTGCTCCACGTGGATTTGCATGGAGCATTAGACCCGATGCATGTTTAAGGGGATGACCAACAATTCGTCGTTCTTGTGTTTTATGACCGTTTTCATGAGCTATTCCACAGTTCTAGGGTTTCAGGGCGAATTACAACGACCATTAGACCCGATACATCTTTGACATTTTTAACCAAAAAATTGTCGATTTCGCATATTATGGCCGTTTTCATGAGTTATTTCCCACAGTTTTGGGGTTCCAGGGTCATTTACGACGAACCTAAGACCCGAAAACAAGTTATCGTTGTTTCATGAGTTATTCCACACTGTTTTGGTGCTCCACGTGGATTTGCATGGACCATTAGACCTAATGCATGTTTAACGAGATGACCAATAATTCGTCGTTCTTGTGTTTTATGACCGTTTTCATGAGCTATTCCACAGTTCTAGGGTTTCAGGGCGAATTACAACAACCATTAGACCCGATACATCTTTGACATTTTTAACCAAAAATGTCTATTTCGCATATTATGGCCGTTTTCATGAGTTATTTCCCACAGTTTTGGGGTTCCAGGGTCATTTACAACGACCCTAAGACCCGATACATGTTTGGAGATATGACCGAAAACTCGTCGTTTTTCACGTTTTATGGCCGTTTTCGTGAGCTATTGCACACTGTTTTGGCGCTCTTGGGGATTGACAACGATCCTAAGACCCGATACATGTTTGAGAGTTATGACCAAAAACTCACCGTTTTCGCGTTTTAGGGTCATTTTCATGAGTTATTCCACACTGTTTTGGTGCTCCACGTGGATTTGCATGGACCATTAGACCCGATGCATGTTTAAGGGGATGACCAACAATTCGTCGTTCTTGTGTTTTATGACCGTGTTCATGAGCTATTCCACAGTTCTAGGGTTTCAGGGCGAATTACAACGACCATTAGACCCGATACATCTTTGACATTTTTAACCAAAAAATTGTCGATTTCGCATATTATGGCCGTTTTCATGAGTTATTTCCCACAGTTTTGGGGTTCCAGGGTCATTTACGGCGAACCTAAGACCTGAAAACAAGTTATCGTTGTTTCATGAGTTATTCCACACTGTTTTGGTGCTCCACGTGGATTTGCATGGACCATTAGACCTAATGCATGTTTAATGGGATGACCAACAATTCGTCGTTCTTGTGTTTTATAACCGTTTTCATGAGCTATTCCACAGTTCTAGGATTTCAGGGCGAATTACAACAACCATTAGACCCGATACATCTTTGACATTTTTAAACCAAAAAATTGTCTATTTCGCATATTATGGCCGTTTTCATGAGTTATTTCCCACAGTTTTGGGGTTCCAGGGTCATTTACAATGACCCTAAGACCCGATACATGTTTGAGAGTTATGACCGAAAACTCGTCGTTTTTCACGTTTTATGGCTGTTTTCGTGAGCTATTGCACACTGTTTTGGCGCTCTTGGGGGATTTACAACGATCCTAAGACCCGATACATGTTTGAGAATTATGACCAAAAACTCACCGTTTTCGCGTTTTAGGGTCATTTTCATGAGTTATTCCACACTGTTTTGGTGCTCCACGTGGATTTGCATGGACCATTAGACCCGATGCATGTTTAAGGGGATGACCAACAATTCGTCGTTCTTGTGTTTTATGACCGTTTTCATGAGCTATTCCACAGTTCTAGGGTTTCAGGGCGAATTACAACGACCATTAGACCCGATACATGTTTGACAATTTTAACAAAAAAATTGATGATTTTGCATATTATGGTTGTTTTCATGAGTTATCGCCCACAGTTTTTGGGTTCCAAGGTGATTTACAACGACCCTAAGACCCCATACATGTCTGAGAGTTATGACCAAAAACTCGTTGTTTTTCACGTTTTATGGCCGTTTTCGTGAGCTATTGCACACTATTTTTGCGCTCTTGGGGGATTTGCGTGGACCATTAGACCCGATGCATGTTTAAGGGGATGACCAACAATTCGTCGTTCTTGGGTTTTATGACCGTTTTCATGAGCTATTCCACAGTTCTAGGGTTTCAGGGAGAATTACAACGACGATTAGACGCGATACATCTTTGACATTTTTAACCAAAGAAATGTCGATTTCGCATATTATGGCCGTTTTCATGAGTTATTGCCCACAGTTTTGGGGTTCCATCGTCATTTACAACGACCCTAAGACCCGATACATGTTTGAGAGTGATGACCAAAAACTCGTCGTTTTTCATGTTTTATGGCCGTTTTCGTGAGCTATTGCACACTGTTTTGGCGCTCTTGGGGGATTTACAACGATCCTAAGACCCGATACATGTTTGAGAGTTATGACCAAAAACTCACCGTTTTCGCGTTTTAGGGTCATTTTCATGAGTTATTCCACACTGTTTTGGTGCTCCACGTGGATTTGCATGGACCATTAAACCCGATGCATGTTTAAGGGGATGACCAACAATTCGTCGTTCTTGTGTTTTATGACCGTTTTCATGAGCTATTCCACAGTTCTAGGGTTTCAGGGCGAATTACAACGACCATTAGACCCGATACATCTTTGACATTTTTAACCAAAAAATTGTCGATTTCGCATATTATGGCCGTTTTCATGAGTTATTTCCCACAGTTTTGGGGTTCCAGGGTCATTTACGACGAACCTAAGACCCGAAAACAAGTTATCGTTGTTTTCATGAGTTATTCCACACTGTTTTGGTGCTCCACGTGGATTTGCATGGACCATTAGACCTAATGCATGTTTAACGAGATGACCAATAATTCGTCGTTCTTGTGTTTTATGACCGTTTTCATGAGCTATTCCACAGTTCTAGGGTTTCAGGGCGAATTACAACAACCATTAGACCCGATACATCTTTGACATTTTTAACCAAAAAAATGTCTATTTCGCATATTATGGCCGTTTTCATGAGTTATTTCCCACAGTTTTGGGGTTCCAGGGTCATTTACAACGACCCTAAGACCCGATACATGTTTGGAGATATGACCGAAAACTCGTCGTTTTTCACGTTTTATGGCCGTTTTCGTGAGCTATTGCACACTGTTTTGGCACTCTTGGGGGATTGACAACGATCCTAAGACCCGATACATGTTTGAGAGTTATGACCAAAAACTCACCGTTTTCGCGTTTTAGGGTCATTTTCATGAGTTATTCCACACTGTTTTGGTGCTCACGTGGATTTGCATGGACCATTAGACCCGATGCATGTTTAAGGGGATGACCAACAATTCGTCGTTCTTGTGTTTTATGACCGTTTTCATGAGCTATTCCACAGTTCTAGGGTTTCAGGGCGAATTACAACGACCATTAGACCCGATACATCTTTGACATTTTAACCAAAAAATTGTCGATTTCGCATATTATGGGCGTTTTCATGAGTTATTTCCCACAGTTTTGGGGTTCCAGGGTCATTTACGGCGACCCTAAGACCCCTACATGTCGAAGTATGACCAAAGTATCGTTGTTTTCTATGAGTTATTCACACTGTTTTGGTGCTCCACGTGGATTTGCATGGACCATTAGACCTAATGCATGTTTAATGGGATGACCAACAATTCGTCGTTCTTGTGTTTTATGACCGTTTTCATGAGCTATTCCACAGTTCTAGGGTTTCAGGGAGAATTACAACGACGATTAGACGCGATACATCTTTGACATTTTTAACCAAAGAAATGTCGATTTCGCATATTATGGCCGTTTTCATGAGTTATTGCCCACAGTTTTGGGGTTCCATCGTCATTTACAACGACCCTAAGACCCGATACATGTTTGAGAGTGATGACCAAAAACTCGTCGTTTTTCATGTTTTATGGCCGTTTTCGTGAGCTATTGCACACTGTTTTGGCGCTCTTGGGGGATTTACAACGATCCTAAGACCCGATACATGTTTGAGAGTTATGACCAAAAACTCACCGTTTTCGCGTTTTAGGGTCATTTTCATGAGTTATTCCACACTGTTTTGGTGCTCCACGTGGATTTGCATGGACCATTAAACCCAATGCATGTTTAAGGGGATGACCAACAATTCGTCGTTCTTGTGTTTTATGACCGTTTTCATGAGCTATTCCACAGTTCTAGGGTTTCAGGGCGAATTACAACGACCATTAGACCCGATACATCTTTGACATTTTTAACCAAAAAATTGTCGATTTCGCATATTATGGCCGTTTTCATGAGTTATTTCCCACAGTTTTGGGGTTCCAGGGTCATTTACGACGAACCTAAGACCCGAAAACAAGTTATCGTTGTTTTCATGAGTTATTCCACACCTGTTTTGGTGCTCCACGTGGATTTGCATGGACCATTAGACCTAATGCATGTTTAACGAGATGACCAATAATTCGTCGTTCTTGTGTTTTATGACCGTTTTCATGAGCTATTCCACAGTTCTAGGGTTTCAGGGCGAATTACAACAACCATTAGACCCGATACATCTTTGACATTTTTAACCAAAAAATGTCTATTTCGCATATTATGGCCGTTTTCATGAGTTATTTCCCACAGTTTTGGGGTTCCAGGGTCATTTACAACGACCCTAAGACCCGATACATGTTGGGAGATTATGACCGAAAAACTCGTCGTTTTTCACGTTTTATGGCCGTTTTCGTGAGCTATTGCACACTGTTTTGGCACTCTTGGGGGATTGACAACGATCCTAAGACCCGATACATGTTTGAGAGTTATGACCAAAAACTCACCGTTTTCGCGTTTTAGGGTCATTTTCATGAGTTATTCCACACTGTTTGGTGCTCCACGTGGATTTGCATGGACCATTAGACCCGATGCATGTTTAAGGGGATGACCAACAATTCGTCGTTCTTGTGTTTTATGACCGTGTTCATGAGCTATTCCACAGTTCTAGGGTTTCAGGGCGAATTACAACGACCATTAGACCCGATAGATCTTTGACATTTTTAACCAAAAAATTGTCGATTTCGCATATTATGGCCGTTTTCATGAGTTATTTCCCACAGTTTTGGGGTTCCAGGGTCATTTACGGCGAACCTAAGACCCGAAAACAAGTTATCGTTGTTTTCATGAGTTATTCCACACTGTTTTGGTGCTCCACGTGGATTTGCATGGACCATTAGACCTAATGCATGTTTAATGGGATGACCAACAATTCGTCGTTCTTGTGTTTTATGACCGTTTCATGAGCTATTCCACAGTTCTAGGATTTCAGGGCGAATTACAACAACCATTAGACCCGATACATCTTTGACATTTTTAACCAAAAAATTGTCTATTTCGCATATTATGGCCGTTTTCATGAGTTATTTCCCACAGTTTTGGGGTTCCAGGGTCATTTACAACGACCCTAAGACCCGATACATGTTTGAGAGTTATGACCGAAAACTCGTCGTTTTTCACGTTTTATGGCCTGTTTTCGTGAGCTATTGCACACTGTTTTGGCGCTCTTGGGGGATTTACAACGATCCTAAGACCCGATACATGTTTGAGAATTATGACCAAAAACTCACCGTTTTCGCGTTTTAGGGTCATTTTCATGAGTTATTCCACACTGTTTTGGTGCTCCACGTGGATTTGGCATGGACCATTAGACCCGATGCATGTTTAAGGGGATGACCAACAATTCGTCGTTCTTGTGTTTTATGACCGTTTTCATGAGCTATTCCACAGTTCTAGGGTTTCAGGGCGAATTACAACGACCATTAGACCCGATACATGTTTGACAATTTTAACAAAAAAATTGATGATTTTGCATATTATGGTTGTTTTCATGAGTTATCGCCCACAGTTTTTGGGTTCCAAGGTGATTTACAACGACCCTAAGACCCCATACATGTCTGAGAGTTATGACCAAAAACTCGTTGTTTTTCACGTTTTATGGCCGTTTTCGTGAGCTATTGCACACTATTTTTGCGCTCTTGGGGGATTTGCGTGGACCATTAGACCCGATGCATGTTTAAGGGGATGACCAACAATTCGTCGTTCTTGGGTTTTATGACCGTTTTCATGAGCTATTCCACAGTTCTAGGGTTTCAGGGCGAATTACAACGACGATTAGACGCGATACATCTTTGACATTTTTAACCAAAGAAATGTCGATTTCGCATATTATGGCCGTTTTCATGAGTTATTGCCCACAGTTTTGGGGTTCCATCGTCATTTACAACGACCCTAAGACCCGATACATGTTTGAGAGTGATGACCAAAAACTCGTCGTTTTTCACGTTTTATGGCCGTTTTCGTGAGCTATTGCACACTGTTTTGGCGCTCTTGGGGGATTTACAACGATCCTAAGACCCGATACATGTTTGAGAGTTATGACCAAAAACTCACCGTTTTCGCGTTTTAGGGTCATTTTCATGAGTTATTCCACACTGTTTGGTGCTCCACGTGGATTTGCATGGACCATTAACCCGATGCATGTTTAAGGGATGACCAACAATTCGTCGTTCTTGTGTTTTATGACCGTTTTCATGAGCTATTCCACAGTTCTAGGGTTTCAGGGCGAATTACAACGACCATTAGACCCGATACATCTTTGACATTTTTAACCAAAAAATTGTCGATTTCGCATATTATGGCCGTTTTCATGAGTTATTTCCCATAGTTTTGGGGTTCCAGGGTCATTTACAACGACCCTAAGACCCGATACATGTTTGAGAGTTATGACCAAAAACTCGTCGTTTTCACGTTTTATGTCCGTTTTCGTGAGCTATTGCACACTGTTTTGGCGCTCTTGGGGGATTTACAACGATCCTAAGACCCGATACATGTTTGAGAGTTATGACCAAAAACTCACCGTTTTCGCGTTTTAGGGTCATTTTCATGAGTTATTCCACACTGTTTTGGTGCTCCACGTGGATTTGCATGGACCATTAGACCCGATGCATATTTAAGGGGATGACCAACAGTTCATCGTTCTTGTGTTTTATGACCGTTTTCATGAGCTATTCCACAGATTCTAGGGTTTCAGGGCGAATTACAACGACCATTAGACCCGATACATCTTTGACATTTTTAACCAAAAAATTGTCGATTTTTCGCATATTATGGCCGTTTTTCATGAGTTATTTCCCACAGTTTGGGGTTCCAGGGTCATTCACAACGACCCTAAGACCCGATACATGTTGAGAGTTATGACCAAAAAATCATCGTTTTCGCGTTTTATGGTGCTTTTTCATGAGTTATTCTACACTAGTTTTGGTGCTCACGTGGATTGCATGGACCATTAGACCCGATGCATGTTAAGGGATGACCAACAATTTGTCGTTCTGTGTTTATGACCATTTTCATGAGCTATTCCACAGTTCTAGGGTTTCAGGGCGAATTACAACGACCCATTAGACCCGATACATCCTTTGACATTTTTAACCAAAAAATTGTCGATTTTCGCATATTATGGCCCGTTTTTCATGAGTTATTTCCCAAGTTTTTGGGTTGTCCAGGGTCATTTACAACGACCCTAAGACCCGATACATGTTTGAGAGTTATGACCAAAAAACTCGTCGTTTTTCACGTTTTATGGCCGTTTTCGTGACCTATTGCACACTGTTTTGGCGCTCTTGGGGGATTTACAACGATCCTAAGACTCGATACATGTTTGAGAGTTATGACCGAAAACTCATCGTTTTCGTGTTTTAGGGTCATTTTCATGAGTTATTCCACACTATTTTGGTGGTCCACGTGGATTTGCATGGACCATTAGACCCGATGCATGTTTAAGGGGATGACCAACAATTCGTCGTTCTTGTGTTTATGACCGTTTTCATGAGCTATTCCACAGTTCTAGGGTTTCAGGGCGAATTACAACGACCATTAGACCCGATGCATGTTTAAGGGGATGACCAACAATTCGTCGTTCTTGGGTTTTATGACCGTTTTCATGAGCTATCCACAGTTCCTAGGGTTTCAGGGCGAATTACAACGACGATTAGACGCGATACATCTTTGACATTTTAACCAAAGAAATGTCGATTTCGCATATTATGGCCTTTTTTCATGAGTTATTTGCCCACAGTTTTGGGGTTCCATCGTCATTTACAACGACCCTAAGACCCGATACATGTTTGAGAGTGATGACCAAAACTCGTCGTTTTTCACGTTTTATGGCCGTTTTCGGTGAGCGCTTTTGGGGGATTTACATGATCCTAAGACCCGATACATGTTTGAGAGTTATGACCAAACCCTCACCGTTTTCGCGTTTTAGGGTCATTTTCATGAGTTATTCCACACTGTTGGTGCTCTACGTGGATTTGCATGGACCATTAGACCCGAAGCATGTTTAAGGGGATGACCAACAATTTGTCGTTCTTGTGTTTTATGACCGTTTTCATGAGCTATTCCACAGTTCTAGGGTTTCAGGGCGAATTACAACGACCATTAGACCCGATACATCTTTGACATTTTTAACCAAAAAATTGTCGATTTCGCATATTATGGCCTTTTCATGAGTTATTTTCCCATAGTTTTTGGGGTTCCAGGGTCATTTACAACGACCCTAAGACCCGATACATGTATGAGAGTTATTAACCAAAACTCGTCGTTTCTCACGTTTTATGGCTGTTTTCGTGAGCTATTGCACACTGTTTTGGCGCTCTTGGGGATTTACAACGATCCTAAGACCCGATACATTTTGAGAGTTATGACCAAAAACTAACCGTTTTTCGTTTTTTAGGGTCATTTTCATGAGTTATTCCACATTGTTTTGGTGCTCCACGTGGATTTGCATGGACCATTAGACCCGATGCATGTTAAGGGGATGACCAACAGTTCATCGTTCTTGTGTTTTATGGCCGTTTTCATGAGCTATTCCACAGTTCTAGGGTTTTAGGGTGAATTACAACGACCATTAGACCCGATAGATCTTTGACATTTTTAACCAAAAAATTGTCGATCTCGCATATTATGGCCGTTTTCATGAGTTATTTCCCACAGTTTTGGGGTTGTAGGGTCATTCACAACGACCCTAAGACCCGATACATGTTTGAGAGTTATGACCAAAAACTCATCGTTT
>CAJUXJ010001208.1:0-56137 GCA_910589775.1 Avena eriantha
CATATGGACCCACCAGTGTCATTGCATATGTGTTCTTTTCACATACCACATATGGATCCACCAGTGTCATTGCATGTGTGTTCTTTTCAATAACCACAGCTAGAGTCATTGCACGTCTGTTATGTTCACAAACCACATATGGAACCATCATTGTCATTGAAATGTGTATTCTTTCATTAACCACATATAGAGTCATTTCATGTCTATTCTTTTCACAGACCACATATGGATCCAGCAGTGTCATTGCATGTGTGTTCTTTACACAAACCACATGGATCCACAAGTGTCATTGAAATGTGTGTTCTTTTCACAGACCACATATGGACCAACCAGTGTCATTGTATATGGATCCACCAGAGTTCATTGCATGTGTGTTCTTTTCACAATCAACCTATGGATCCTCTAGTGACATTGCATGTTTTTTCTTTTCATTAACCACAACTAGAGTCATTGCTTGTGTGTTCTTTTTACAGACCACATAGATCCACCATTGTAATTGCATGTGTGTTCTTTGCCCAAACCACAGCTAGAGTCACTAGATGTGTGTTCTTTTTACAGATCACATATGGATCCACAAGTGTCATTGCATATGGATCCACTAGAGTTCATTGCATGTGTGTTCTCTTCACAAACCACATATGGATGCACCATTGTCATTGCATGTGTGTTCTTTTCAAAATCCACCTATGGATCCACTAGTGTCATTGCATGTGTGTTCATTTCATTATCCACTGGTAGAGTCATTACATTTTTGTTCTTTTCACAGACAACATATGGATCAGCCAGTGTCATTGCATGTGTGTTCTTTTCACAGACCACACATGGATCCACAAGTGTCATTGCATGTGTGTTCTTTTCACAGACCACATATGTATCCACTAGTGTTAGTGTATGTGTGTTCTTTTTACAGACCACATAGAGATGCACCAGTGTCATTGTATGTGTGTTCTTTTCATAGACCACATATGGATCCACCAGAGTTCATTGCATGTGTGTTCTTTTCACAAACCACATATGGATCCACCAGTGTCATTGAAATGTGTGTTCTTTTCATAGACCACATAGGGATCCACTAGTGTCATTGCAATTGATCCACCAGAGTTCATTGCATGTGTGTTCTTTCACAATCCATCTATGGATCCACTAGTGTCATTGCATGTGTGTTCTTTTTATTAAACCACAGCTAGAGTCATTGCATGTCTGTTCTTTTCACAAACCACATATGGATCCACTAGTGTCAGTGTATGTGTGTTCTTTTTATAGACCACATAGAGATGCACCAGTGTCATTGTATGTGTGTTCTTTTCATAGACCACATATGGATCCACCAGAGTTCATTGCATGTGTGTTCTTTTCACAAACCACATATGGATCCACCAGTGTCATTGAAATGTGTATTCTTTTCATAGACCACATAGGGATCCACCAGTGTCATTGCAATTGATCCACCAGAGTTCATTGCATGTGTGTTCTTTCACAATCCATCTATGGATCCACTAGTGTCATTGCATGTGTGTTCTTTTTATTAAACCACAGCTAGAGTCATTGCATGTCTGTTCTTTTCACAAACCACATATGGATCCACTAGTGTCATTGAAATGTGTGTTCTTTTCACATACCACATATGGATCCACCAGTGTCATTGCATATGGATCCACCAGAGTTCCTTGCATGCGTGTTCTTTTCACAATCCACCTATGGATCCACCAGTTTCATTGCATGTGTGTTCTTTTCATTAAGCACAACTAGAGTCATTGCATGTCTCTTCTTTTCACAGACAACATATGGATCCACCACTGTCATTGCATGTGTGTTCTTTTCACAAACCACATATAGATCCACCAGTGTCATTGAATGTGTGTTCTTTTTACATACCACATGGTTCCACCAGTTTCATTGCATGTGTGTTCTTTTCACATACCACATATGGATCAACCAGTGTCATTGTCTATGTGTTCTTTTCACAAACCACATATGGATCCACCAGAGTTCATTGCATGTGTGTTCTTTTCACAAACCATATATGGATCCACCAGTGTCATTGAAATGTGTGTTCTTTTCACAGACGACATATGGATCCAGCAGTGTCATTGCATATGGATCCACCAGAGTTCATTGCATGTGTGTTCTTTTCACAATCCACCTATGGATCCACAAGTGTCATTGGATGTGTGTTCTTTTCATTAACCACAACTAGAGTCATTACATGTCTGTTCTTTTCACAAACCACATATGGAAACATCATTGTCATTGAAATGTGTATTCTTCCATTAACCACATCTAGAGTCATTTCATGTGTGTTCTTTTCATAGGACACATATGGATCCACCAGTGTCATTGCATATGTGTTCTTTTCACAAACCACATGGATCCACTAATGTCATTGCATGCGTGTTCTTTTCACAGACCGCATATGGATCCACTAATGTCATTGCATGTGTGTTCTTTTCACAGACCACATATGGATCCACTAGTGTCATTGCATGTGTGTTCTTTTCTTTAACCACAGCTAGATTCATTGCATTATCTGTTCTTTTCACAAACCACATATGGAACCACCATTGTCATTGAAATGTGTATTCTTTCATTAACCACATATAGAGTCATTTCATGTCTGTTCTTTTCATAGACCACATATGGATCCACCAGTGTTATTGCATGTGTGTTCTTTTCACAAACCACATGGATCCACCAGTGTCATTGTATGTGTGTTCTTTTCATAGACCACATATGGATCCACTAGAGTTCATTGCATGGGTGTTCTTTTCACAAACCACATATGGATCCACCAGTGTCATTGAAATGTGTGTTCTTTTCATAGACCACATAGGGATCCACCAGTGTCATTGCAATTGATCCACCAGAGTTCATTGCATGTGTGTTCTTTCACAATCCATCTATGGATCCACTAGTGTCATTGCATGTGTGTTCTTTTTATTAAACCACAGCTAGAGTCATTGCATGTCTGTTCTTTTCACAAACCACATATGGATCCACTAGTGTCATTGAAATGTGTGTTCTTTTCACATACCACATAGGGATCCACCAGTGTCATTGCATATGGATCCACCAGAGTTCCTTGCATGCGTGTTCTTTTCACAATCCACCTATGGATCCACCAGTGTCATTGCATGTGTGTTCTTTTCATTAACCACAACTAGAGTCATTGCATGTCTCTTATTTTCACAAACCACATGTGGAACCACCATTGTCATTGAAATGTATATTCTTTCATTAACCACATCTAGAGTCATTTCATGTCTGTTCTCTTCACAGACCACATATGGATCCACTATTGTCATTGCATGTGTCTTCTTTTCACAGACCACATATGGATCCACTAGTGTCATTGCATGTGTGTTCTTTTCACAGACCACATATGGATCCACCAGTGTCATTGAATGTGTGTTCTTTTTACACACCTCATGGTTCCACCAGTATCATTGCATGTGTGTTCTTTTCACATACCACATATGGATCAACCAGTGTCATTGTTTGTGTGTTCTTTTCACAAACCACATATGGATCCACCAGAGTTCATTGCATGTGTGTTCTTTTCACAAACCATATATGGATCCACCAGTGTCATTGAAATGTGGGTTCTTTTCACAGACGACATATGGATCCAGCAGTGTCATTGCATATGGATCCACCAGAGTTCTTTGCATGTGTGTTCTTTTCACAATCCACCTATGGATCCACCAGTGTCATTGCATGTGTGTTCTTTTCATTAACCACAACTAGAGTCATTACATGTCTGTTCCTTTCACAAACCACATATGGAAACATCATTGTCATTGAAATGTGTATTCTTCCATTAACCACATCTAGAGTCATTTCATGTGTGTTCTTTTCATAGGACACATATGGATCCACCAGTGTCATTGCATATGTGTTCTTTTCACAAACCACATGGATCCACTAGTGTCATTGCATGCGTGTTCTTTTCACAGACCGCATATGGATCCACCAGTGTCATTGCATGTGTGTTCTTTTCACAGACCACATATGGATCCACTAGTGTCATTGCATGTGTGTTCTTTTCTTTAACCACAACTAGATTCATTGCACTATCTGTTCTTTTCACAAACCACATATGGAACCACCATTGTCATTGAAATGTGTATTCTTTCATTAACCACATATAGAGTCATTTCATGTCTGTTCTTTTCACAGACCACATATGGATCCACCAGTGTTATTGCATGTGTGTTCTTTCCACAAATCACATGGATCCACTAGTGTCATTGCATGTGTGTTCTTTTCACATACCACATATGGATCCACCAGTGTTATTGCATGTGTGTTTTTTTCACAGACCATATATGGATCCACCAGTGTCATTGCATGTGTGTTCTTTTCACACACCACACTGATCCACTAGTGTCATTGCATGTGTGTTCTTTTCACAAACAACATGGATCCACTAGTTTCATTGCATGTGTCTTCTTTTCACAGACCACATATGGATCAACCGGTATACTCATATGTGTGTTCTTTTCACAAACCACATATGGATCCACCAGAGTTCATTGCATGTGTATTCTTTTCACAAACCATATATGGATCCACCAGTGTCCTTGAAATGTGTGTTCTTTTCACAAACCACATATGGATCCACCCGTGTTATTGCATGTGTGTTCTTTTCACAATCCACCTATGGATCCACCAAAGTTCATTGCATGTGTTTTATTTTCACAATCCACCTATGGATCCACCAGTGTCATTGCATGTGTGTTATTTTGATTAACCACATCTAGAGTCATTGTATTTCTGTTATTTTCACAAACCACCATTGTCATTGAAATGTGTATTCTTTCATTAACAACATCTAGAGTCATTTCATGTGTGTTCTTTTCACAGACCACATATGGATCCACCAGTTTCATTGCATGTGTGTTCTTTAAACAAACCACATGGATCCACCAGTGTCATTGCATGTGTGTTCTTTGCACATACCACATATGGATCCAACAGTGTTATCGCATGTGTGTTCTTTTCACATACCACATATGGACCCACCAGTGGCATTGCATGTTTGTTCTTTTCACACACCACACTGATCCACCAGTGTCATTGCATATGTGTTCTTGTCACAGACAACATGGATCCACCAGTTTCATTGAATGTGTGATCTTTTCACAGACCACATATTTATCAACTAGTGTCATTCTATGTGTGTTCTTTTCACAAACCACATATGGATCCACCAGAGTTCATTGCATGTGTGTTCTTTTCACAAACCATATATGGATCCACCAGTGACATTTAAATGTGTTCTTTTCACGGACCACATATGGATCCTCCAGTGTCATTGCATATGGATCCACTAGAGTTCATTGCATGTGTGTTCTTGTCAGAATCCACCTATGGATCCACCAGTGTCATTGCATGTGTGTTCTTTTAATTAACCACAGCTAGAGTCATCGCATGTCTATTCTTTTCACAAACCACATATGGAAACACCATTGTCATTGAAATGTGTATTCTTTCATTAACCACATCTAGAGTCATTTCATGTGTGTTCTTTTCACAGGCCACATATGGATCTAGTAGTGTCATTACATGTGTGTTATTTTCACAAACCACATGGATCCACCAGTGTCATTGCATGTGTGTTCTTTTCACAGACAACATATGTATCCACCAGTGTCATTGCATGTGTGTTCTTTTTATAGACCACATATTGATCCACCAGTGTCATTGCATGTGTGTTCTTTTCATTAACCACAGTTAGAGTCATTGCATGTCTATTCTTTTCACAAACCACATATGGAACGACCATTGTCATTGAAATGTGTATTCTTTCATTAACCATATCTAGAGTCATTTCATGTCTGTTCTATTCACAAACCACAGATGGATCCACCAGCGTCATTGCATGTGTCTTCTTTACATAGACCACATGGATCCACCAGTGTCATTGCATGTGTGTTCTTTTCACAGACGACATATGGATCCACCAGTGTTATTGCATGTGTGTTCTTTTCACAAACCACATGGATCCCCCAGCGTCATTGTATGTGTGTTCTTTTCATAGACCACATATGGATCCACCAGAGTTCATTGCATGTGTGTTCTTTTCACAAACCACATATGGATCCACCAGTGTCATTGAAATGTGTGTTCTTTCCATAGACCACATAGGGATCCACCAGTGTCATTGCAATTGATCCACCAGAGTTCATTGCATGTGTGTTCTTTCACAATCCATCTATGGATCCACTAGTGTCATTGCATGTGTGTTCTTTTTATTAAACCACAGCTAGAGTCATTGCATGTCTGTTCTTTTCACAAACCACATATGGATCCACTAGTGTCATTGAAATGTGTGTTCTTTTCACATACCACATATGGATCCACCAGTGTCATTGCATATGGATCCACCAGAGTTCCTTGCATGCGTGTTCTTTTCACAATCCACCTATGGATCCACCAGTGTCATTGCATGTGTGTTATTTTCATTAACAACAACTAGAGTCATTGCATGTCTCTTATTTTCACAAACCACATGTGGAACCACCATTGTCATTGAAATGCATATTCTTTCACTAACCACATCTAGAGTCATTTCATGTCTGTTCTCTTCACAGACCACATATGGATCCACCAGTGTCATTGCATGTGTGTTCTTTTCACAGACCACATATGGATCCACCAGTGTCATTTCATGCGTGTTCTTTTATAGGTCACATATGGATCCACCAGTGTCATTGAATGTGTGTTCTTTTTACATACCTCATGGTTCCACCAGTTTCATTGCATGTGTGTTCTTTTCACATACCACATATGGATCAACCAGTGCTATTGCATGTGTGTTCTTTTCACATACCTCATGGATCCACCAATTTCATTGCATGTGTGATCTTTTCACAAACCACATATGGATCAACTAGTGTCATTGTATGTGTGTTCTTTTCACAAACCACATATTGATCCACCAGAGTTCATTGCATGTGTGTTCTTATCACAAACCATATATGGATCTACCAGTGACATTGAAATCTGTATTCTTTTCATAGACCACATATGGATCGACCAGTGTCATTGCATATGGATCCACCTGCGTTCATTGAAGGTGTGTTCTTTTCACAATCCACCTATGGATCCACCAGTGTCATTGCATGTATGTTCTTTTCATTAACCACAACTAGAATCATTACATGTCTGTTCTTTTCACAAACCACATATGGAAACATCATTGTCATTGAAATGTGTATTCTTCCATTAACCACATCTAGAGTCATTTCATGTGTTTTTTTTCATAGGACACATATGGATCCACCAGTGTCATTGCATATGTGTTCTTTTCACAAACCACATGGATCCACTAGTGTCATTGCATGCGTGTTCTTTTCACAGACCGCATATGGATCCAGCAGTGTCATTGCATGTGTGTTCTTTTCACAGACCACATATGGATCCACTAGTGTCATTGCATGTGTGTTCTTTTCTTTAACCACAGCTAGATTCATTGCATTATCTGTTCTTTTCACAAACCACATATGGAACCACCATTGTCATTGAAATGTGTATTCTTTCATTAACCACATATAGAGTAATTTCATGTCTGTTCTTTTCACAGACCACATATGGATCCACCAGTGTTATTGCATGTCTGTTCTTTCCACAAATCACATGGATGCACTAGTGTCATTGCATGTGTGTTCTTTTCACATACCACATATGGATCCACCAGTGTTATGGCATGTGTGTTCTTTTCACAGACCACATATGGATCCACCAGTGTCATTGCATGTGTGTTCTTTTCACACACCACACTGATCCACTAGTGTCATTGCATGTGTGTTCTTTTCACAAACAACATGGATCCACTAGTTTCATTGCATGTGTCTTCTTTTCACAAACCACATATGGATCAACCGGTATAATCATATGTGTGTTCTTTTCACAAACCACATATGGATCCACCAGAGTTCATTGCATGTGTGTTCTTTTCACAAACCATATATGGATCCACCAGTATCCTTGAAATGTGTGTTCTTTTCACAAACCACATATGGATCCACCCGTGTTATTGCATGTGCGTTCTTTTCACAATCCACCTATGGATCCACCAAAGTTCATTGCATGTGTTTTATTTTCACAATCCACCTATGGATCCACCAGTGTCATTGCATGTGTGTTCTTTTGATTAACCACATCTAGAGTCATTGTATTTATGTTATTTTCACAAACCACCATTGTCATTGAAATGTGTATTCTTTAATTAACCACATCTAGAGTCATTTCATGTCTGTTCTTTTCACAAACCACATATGGATCCACCAGCGTCATTGCATGTGTGTTCTTTACATAGACCACATGGATCCACCAGTGTCATTGCATGTGTGTTCTTTTCGCAGACCACATATGGATCCACCAGTGTTATTGCATGTGTGTTCTTTTTATAGACCACATATGGATCCACCAGTGTCATTGCATGTGTGTTCTTTTCACACACCACACTAATCCACCAGTGTCATTACATGTGTGTTATTTTCAAAGACAACATGGATCCACCAGTTTCATTGCATGTGTGTTCTTTTCACAGACCCCACATGGATCAACCAGTGTCATTGTCTTTGTGTTCTTTTCACAAACCACATATGGATCCACCAGAGTTCATTGCATGTGTGTTCTTTTCACAAACCATATATGGATACACCATTGTCATTGAAATGTGTATTCTTTTCATATACCACATATGGATCGACCAGTGTCATTGCATATGGATCCACCAGAGTTCATTGCATGTGTGCTCTTTTCACAATCCACCTATGGATCCACCAGTGTCATTGTATGTGTGTTCTTTTCATTAACCACATCTAGAATCATTGTATCTCTGTTCTTTTCACAAACTACATATGGAACCACCATTGTCATTGAAATGTGCATTCTTTCATTAACCACATCTAGTGTCATTGCATGTGTGTTCTTTTCATAGACCACATATGGAACCGCTAGTGTCATTGCATGTGTGTTATTTTCATTAACCACAACTAGAGTCATTGCATGTTTGTTCTTTTCACAAACCACATATGGAACCACCATTGTCATTGAAATGTGTATTCTTTCATTAACCACATCAAAATTCATTTCATGTCTGTTCTTTTCACGGCCACATATGGATCCACCAGTGTCATTGCATGTGTGTTCTTTTCACAAACCACATGGATCCACCAGTGTCATTGCATGTGTGTTCTTTTCACAGACCACATATGGATCCACCAGTGTCATTGCATGTGTGTTCTTTTCACAGACCACATATGGATCCACCAGTGTCATTACATGTGTGTTCTTTTCACAAAGAACATATGGATCCACTAGTGTCAGTGCATGTGTGTTCTTTTCCCACAACACATTGATTCACCAGTGTCATTGCATGTGCGTTCTTTGCCCAAACCACATGGATCCACCAGTTTCATTGCATGTGTGGTCTTTTCACAGACCACATATGGATCAACTAGTGTTATCGTATGTGTGTTCTTTTCACAAACCACATATGGATCCACCAGAGTTCATTGCATGTGTGTTCTTTTCACAAACCATACATGGACCCACCAGTGTCATTGAAATGTGTGTTCTTTTCACAGACCACATATGGATCCACCAGTGTCATTACATATGGATCCACCAGAGTTCATTGCATGTGTGTTCTTTTCACAATCCACCTATGGATCCACCAGTGTCATTGCATGTGTGTTCTTTTCATTAACCACAACTACAGTCATTCCATGTCTGTTCCTTTCACTACATATGGAAACACCATTGTCATTGAAATGTGTATTCTTTCATTAACCAAATCTAGAGTCATTTCATGCGTGTTCTTTTATAGGTCACATATGGACCCACCAGTGTCATTGCATATGTGTTCTTTTCACATACCACATATCGATCCACCAGTGTCATTGCATGTGTGTTCTTTTCATTAACCACAGCTAGAGTCATTGCATGTCTTTTCTTTTCACAAACCACATATGGAACCACCATTGTCATTGAAATGTGTATTGTTTCATTAACCACATCTAGAGTCATTTCATGTTGGTTCTTTTGACAGACCACATATGGATCTAGCAGTGTCATTGCATGTGTGTTCTTTACACAAACCACATGGATCCACCAGTGTCATTGCATGTGTGTTCTTTTCATAGACCACATATGGATCCACCAGTGTCATTGCATGTCTTTTCTTTTCATAGACCACATATGGATCCACCAGTGTCATTGCACGTGTGTTCTTTTCACAAATGACATTGATCCACCAGTGTCATTGCATGTGTGTTCTTTTCATAGACAACATGGATCCACCAGTTTCATTGCATGTGTGATCTTTTCACAGACCACATATGGATCAATGATACATTGCAAATGTATCTATAATTTTTGATGCTCCATGCTTGTTTTTATCTACTTTCTTGTGCTTTGTTCGAACTTTGGAGTACTTTTCATATGATTTCTTGGACTAACCAATTAACAAGAGCCACAAAGCCAGCTGCCTGTTTTCTGCTATTTTTGGTTCCAGGAAAGTCAGAAAATGAATATTCTCGGAATTGGACAGGACAAAAGCCAAAGTGCCTATTTTCCAGAAGACTCACGGAGCCAGAATACGAGACCGAGGAGCGCTAGGGCATGGTGTGGGGGCCCCAGGCACCCCCTTGGTCTTCCTCTTCGCCTATAAAAAGCCTTCTGACCTAAAAACTCCGGGGGGTTCGACGTTTTTCCACGAAAAGTTCCGCTGCGCCGCCACCACCGAAGGGGATATTCAGGGGACAGAAATTCTCTGTTCCAGCACCCTGCCGGGACGGGGAAGTGCCATCGGAGCCATCTCCATCATTCTCCACCATCATCTCCATTGACCATCCATGCTTCCCCCATCTATGAGTGAGTAATCCCCCGCTGTAGGCTATGGGGATGGTAGGGATTAGATGAGATCGTTCATGTAATGGCATCAGATTGTTAGGGCATGGTGCCTAGTATCTTTTATTAGTGCTTTATTACTTTGTTGCGACTTATTGTGCTTAATGCTTGTCACTAGGGCCCGAGTGCCATGATTTCAGATCTGAACATGTTATTGATTCATTATGATAGTATTGTTTTTGGTCTTATCTGCAAGTTGTATACACACGTTGTTGCCCGGAGCCTATGGCCCCGAAGTGACAGAAATCGGGATAACCGGAACGGAAAGGCTTTGATGTGAGGATCACATGTGTTCACGGAGTGTTAATGCTTTTCTCCGGTGCTCTATTAAAAGGAGCACCTTAATTGCTAGTAGTTCCCTAGAGGCCCCGCTGCAAATGGGCTGGCGGGACAAAAGATGTTGTGCAAGTTCTCATTGCGAGCACGTATGACTATATATGGAACACATGCCTAGGATTGTCTAGTACTTGGATGCTTTATCTTATTTATCTGCAATTGCCCTATGTTCTGATTGCTAAGTGAATTGTCGTGTCCATGCAACGCCCGTCCATCCATCCCTATGCTTACAGCACTCGAATCCCATTGCTTACTGCTTTTGTTACTACTGTCTTTGCTTTACTACTGCTATTACTTTGCTATTCCTACTAAAAAACTGTTGCTACTGATAAACTGCTATGAGCAAGATTGTTTCGAGGTGCAGCTAAATTGACAACTCAGTTGTTAAGGCTTATAAATATTCTTTGGCTCCCCTTGTGTTGAATAAATAAATTGGGTTTAACTTCCCTTGAAAATATTACGATACACCCCCTATACTTGTGGGTCATCAAGACTATTTTCTAGCACCGTTGCCGGGGAGCATAGCTTTATTTATCAAGTTCACTTGGATTCACTATTGTTCAAGCTAAGTTTATTTTCTCCTTGTTTGCTTGTTTCTTTATAAAAAATAGAAAAAAAATTGGTTCCTACTCTAGTTGTTATTTTTGTTGGTCTGTTATTGTCTTGCTTTATCATGCTTGTTGTCAATGGTTGGTTTCTTTGAAACTGAAGCTTATTGGCAAGTTGGGGTCACGGAAGATCAAAAATATTATTATAAGGAACACTGCTTGTCACAAAAAGGGAAACACTTATGGGAACAAATTGATAGATTGTATACCATTGCTAGGAACGTGTGCTCTACTTATAATGTTACTTATTGCTGTGATGAGTCTTGTTGCAGAAAGAGGTATAAACACCTCCATTTTCAATGTGAGTATAGTGATAATGATACCATATCTTCCTATGCTAAAGGAATTTATGACTTTTATGATGTGGAACAAATTGAAGAATTTATTGCTTGGAAGGGTGCTTTTGAACTTGCTAGTTTGCTTGAAAATATTGATGATTCACCTTACAAATATGAGGTGTATGGTATACTTAAATTTTGCTTTGATAATTACAAGGATGAAAATGGCAATATTCTTGAATATTTTAATAGATGCTTTCCACAAATGGAAGAGACTAATGCCTTGCAGGATCCTATGGAAGAAGAAATTGATGAACCTGAAATCTCATTAGATGAAAAATAGGAGGAGAGTGATGAACAAAAGGAGGAAGAATGGATTAGCTACCCATGCCTACCTTCTAATGAGAGTAACTCTTTATCCATTACATTATTTGATTGTCCCCCTTGCTTACTAAAGGAGAATGAATGTTGTGTTCCTGAGGTTTCTCTTGAAAATGTTTATAATAAAGCTCTAGTGCTTGTAGATCATGAAGAGCATGCTTTATGTGATAGTTATATTTTTGAGTTTCTTCATGAAGCTACTGAAAATTATTATGAGAGAGTAAAATATGGTTGTGGAAGTTTTCATGGTATTGAAACACCTCTCTATGTGCTGAAAGTTTTGAAATTACTCTTGTTTTATCTTCCTATGCTTGTCACTTTGTTCTTTGTGAATTTATTTGCATACACGATTCCTATGCATAGGAAGTGGTTTAGACTTAAATGTGTTTTGAATTTGCTTCTTGATGCTCTCTTTTACTTCAACTCATATTCCTTATGAGAGCGTCCTCTCAAACTTTTATGCCCGAAGATGATAATATGTCTATTATTCTTGGGAGACCTTTTCTTAAATACTGCAGGAGCTATTATTAATTATAGTCAAGGGAAGGTGACCTTCAATGTTAATGACAAGGAACACATTGTATATTTCCTCAAGAAGATTGAAAGGATTTATGGTTTGAATTCAATTGAACATGTTGAGGGCATTCAAGTTTGAGAAATATATTGTCCCATACCAAGAGAAAAATTTGAAACTATTACGATTGGGACCATTGCTATCAAGGTTGAGGTAACATAATCATAAGTGGAATACAAAGTTTTGTCTCATATGAAATTGTTTTGGTAGCAAGACCTGATCAACCTTGTTAACAAAAGGATTTCATTGAACAAAACAATGTTTTCACCGTGATTATCTCCGCTTACTTCTACTCTATCCATTTTAGTTTTTTCTTATGCCTAACTTAAAGGCGTTGAAGAAAAGTACTTATTGGGAGATAACCCAAAAGTTTTAGATGAGTCTTGGAAGTTATTACTTCAGTAATAACCGCTCCTTATCCTTTTTATTTGCTTTTTGTGCCAAGAGTAACCTCTAATGAGAGAGAAGTAATGATTGGGAAACTTGTTGCCCCGAAACAGATTTCTGTGCTTCACCGTAAAAATTCGCGTAAAATCTCTAAACGTCTTTTTGAGGCGTGAATGTTTGTGCTTTTGCCCCAGGTTGTTATCTAACTTTCGTTAGTTCAACACATGATTTGAGCAACATAAGGTCTTCTAAAAAATTCGTTTTTACCTGTTGGTCTGTTTTGACAAATTTCTTCCATTTTCTGCATTTGCTTCTTGTTGGTTCCTTTTTGAGTTCTTTTGGAGAATTGAGCTTTTTGAGGGAAGGGCTACAGTAGCTAGTGTTCTAATGGGAGTTTATTTGGTGTTGGAACTGAACCTTAAGACTTATTTATCTTGAGTGCACTAATGTTGCTAATAAAGATTGTGTGATTTTTGTATGAAGGAAAAATTTCAGGTGTATGGAAGGAATGAGTAATGAGATGAAGGATGGACTAAAGCTCAAGCTTGGAGATGCCACGCGTGTCACCCCAAGTAATATCCAAGAAGTACAAGCGTCAAAGCATGGGGATGCCCAAGGCATCCCCTTCTTCATCCATAAAAATCTCAGGTTTCTTTCAACCACTTCATTTTTATTGTTTCATGCACAGTTGTGTTGTTCTTGGAGCGTCTTATTTTTTGTTTTCGTTTTGGTTTATAGTTTGCATGGTTTGCTTAGTTTTCTGAATAAATTGGTTGGACCCCCCTCTTTCATACATTGGTGTTCAAATGGTTTGGTTTGGTTTGGAAAAGAGTAGAAAAGCTCATGCTTAATTGGTAAAGAGAGCTTGTTTTTGACTGTGGCCAATGCTTTGTCATGCCATGCTTGATATTGTCGTGGTGGTGTCACGGCAGATGCCATGTATAGGCAGATGGTGGGGACTAATATGCGCTAGGGGAATCCAGGGAGGGATAGCGAAGTGATTCTCCATACCGAAACTTGTATTGATTTGCTTCCAAGGTTACAAGTGCTCCTAGAGCTGTATTGGCGAGAGGAGGAAGAAGAAGCTCTCTTACTCTCACCCCACGACCTCCGCTCAAACCCTCGACCTTGACAGAACTGTCCAGCGAATAAAAACCCAACCCCCACTACTGAAGCCCTAGCCCCCCTTTTATAGGGGTGGCTCGGTTTCAGCCTAGGGCACACGTGGAGGGAGATTCCTAAGAATATGCTCCCTCCCAAAGTGGTAAACCGACCGGGGTGCTTTTTCCCCCTCGTCAGCTACGCTTTAGCTACGTGAGCCACGCCCCGCCCCTCGTCAGCTACGCTTTAGCTCGTCAGCTGACACGGGCGTCTTCACGCTTGTCGGCCACGCCCCGGTGGTCCAGTCCTTGCTCGCTTCGCTCAGGCAGTGCGTACCGGGGCTCCTTTTGACCAGCGAGATCCCTTCCTTCTCCTAGAAGGTTACTGCGACCCGGACGATGGTTCATCCGGCCACACCCTTTTTCCTGCATACAGGTTAGACATACACTTCCGACTTACTGCTTAAGTCGGATGAGACCTAGTTAGGCGAACGCCCCCAGGTCCGGATTACCCCGTGACTCGGCATGCCTTGAGGTGACCCGGCCAGCATCTGCTTTGGCCTTGCCGAACCTCGGCTAACTCGGCCTTTATACCCCGGCGTGACCCTACCCGGGGGTATCTCCCCAACATTAGTCCCCGAAGCTGGTGCGGTCTTTGCTGCCTTGGCCGCTAAGGCCACACCAGGTTCAATCTTGTGGCCCGGTCATTATTGCCGAGTTACCTCTTTACCTCGGTTTGTATGGATTTACGTTCCCTTTGCACATTTCAAGTTTTCACTTGCCGGCCAGGTTACCACAGTTCCATCCGGGTCTCGCTTCCTTCTCTCATACGCTAACCCATGTGAACGGTAATCATTCTGTTGTCTTATTTTAAGGGATGGTATAGTAATCGCCGCAGTAACCGTCAGTCATCACTGTGCGCGGGTCACGTCACGCCTGCCCCCTCGTTTACCGCATCAGTGCGTCACGTCCCAGGATTCTTTCCGCCCCGAGGCCTTCCGTGTGGCTCCTTACTGATTGGTCCGGACGGGTAATACACGGCCACAACATGTGGTCGGTCCACAGGGTGCGATCCCACTCACCGCTTACGTGGGGGTTAAATAGCGGAGGCGTGCATTCCTTAGGATTTTTCCCCTCCGCACGCCTCTGCCTGCTGCTACTCTCCTTCGTCTTCTTCGCGACTGCGCCGCCGCCAGTACTGCCAAAAAACAGCGTCGCCGCCGCTCTTCTCCGTTTCACCTCTACGTCTCCATCACTGCGACGTCAATCTCCCGCTACGGGTCCTCGCCAATCCAAGCCGCTGTCCCCCGCCGCCTCCAGCGCCAACCGAGGGCTCCGAGGAACAGATGACTGAAGAAGCTCGCCATTGCTAAGCAAGACATGGAGGAGGATGCCGCCGCTGGGGACCGCGGCGCATGGGCCGGCTCCTGGGTCTGCCAGGACGATCTGGATTGGCTCTACCGGACCAGACGCCTCCCTGCCAACGTCGCCGCTCGCCTCGCCTCCGCCGAGCTAGCTCCTTCGCCCAACCCCGGGGAGTTCGTTGTGTTCCTGTCTCATTTTCAGCAGGGCTTCAGACTCCCGGTGAGTGACTTCTTCCACGATTGGCTCAGCACCTACCATCTCCAGCCGCACCATCTTTCGGCCAATGCCATTACTTCCCTCTCTGCTTTCGCCTATACAATTGAGGGTTACGCCGGACTATGGCCCACAAAGGAGCTGTGGATCCCGTTTTTTGCCCTTCGGCGCAACGTCATCCCCGACATTCACGCTGACCCGGAGGACAAGCAGCTCACGCAGTTCGGAGCAGCCTCCATCTCACCCTGGAGGTTTTCTGTTTTCCCTCGGGTCACAGGGCTAGAATCCTGCAAAGGTTGGGCCTGGACGTTCTTTTATGTCCGGAACACAGGCACCAATGATTTGATCCGGTTGCTTCCCTATGCCCCGGGTCCGCCGAACCCGGATCTGTGGGACGCCGTTCCGAAGAAACCTACGGCCCTTGCCAACCAGGTGAGCAAGAGGTTCGCGGAGCTGAAGGAGCTCGGGTTGCGCAACGAGGATGCGATGATCACTTTCGTGCGCAACCGAATCTCCCCTCTCCAGAAGCGCACCCACAAGGTGTGCCATATGAGCTACGGCCGCGATCCCAACCGGACTTCATCTTTCGAGCTGAACAACACGGAGATCTTCCGCCGGGTTAAGGCTCTTTTCACCACTCAGAAGGATTTCTCCCCTGATTGGACTTGGGGGATTGAGCACTTCTGCCGTGACCGGCTTCCTCCCATGGTGAGTTTCATGTCGCAAACTTACCCCGGACCAGTTACTTGTCTATTATTGTCGCATTTATGATTCGTCTGTTTATTCTTTTGCTCAGCTATTCCTTCAGCAAACGCTCGAGGACGGCACTGATCCGACCCTTAAGTGGGCACCGGACCGGGAGACTTCGGACGTGGAGGAGCCGGATCAAGAGATGTTTCTCCCCATGACTGACGCCACGAAACGACCCACGGGTAACTTCTCTTCTGCCAGAGATTGACCCGATGATGAAGATTACTCGGATATCGAGATAATTGAACCGTTTGAGGCTGTCCCCCTTTCTTTTGCCTTTCCGCCATCAGCTCACGCCGGTGGCCATATCCACAAGGATCCTCCTCTCGCCACGGGCGAGCCAGTTCCGGTGGCGCCGAAGAAAAAGCGCGCGGCCTCCTCAAGCTCTTCCTCCGGACCTTCCGAGCCCGCTAAGAGGCGAAAGAAGGCCCCAGTACGAAGGGCTCAGAAACCCAGAGCAGCCGAAACCTCGGATGCGTAAGTCCTTATTTCTTCTGTAACTCGTTCTTCCTTACCTCGTCGTAACTTTCCTTCTGACGTTTCCTGATCTCACAGGGCTCCGGTGGAGGTCCCTCAGAGTGGGTCTAGTATCTCATCGCCTCTCCGGGCCAGCCCCTCGCCTCGTCGCGACGACCAGCCACGTCCGCTGAGCCCCATTCTGGAAAGCTCTGCGGCCGCTCCGGATCAACCTGGGGCGGGGGAAACTGGCCCAACCAGAACAACGGCAGCCGCTACCTCGGCGACGCCACAACCAGCAGCCTCCAAAGCTACTTCGACTCCAGCACCTGTTCCAGTACCAGCAGCCAAAACAGCACCAACTCCAGCCTCGTCAGTAGCACCAACCCTGGCAGCGAAAACATCAGCGCCGGCACCAAGTCCGGCAACGAAAGCAGCAGCGCCCAGTTCCTCTGCATCTTCTGAGTCCTCCCAACCTCGGCAGGGGAAAACCGCTGCTACGGCTTCTTCTTCCCAGCAAGCCAAGGGTAAGAAGACTCAAGACGCTACCAAGCCCAGCACTGCCGAGCCTGGGCAATGTACCCTTGAGTCCATGCTCCCCAAGAAGACACCAGCGGCAAAGGACGCGCCTGCCGAGCCAACTGAGTCTCAGCAGTTGGTTTTGCACACCAGCCCGACCCTTGCCTTGGTGGAGAGGAAGGAAGCACACGCTAAGGGTCTGGTGACGCCACATATGCCCTCAGGCGAACGGTACCCCCCGAGCTTGATGGAGTTCGTCATGAACTGGAACAAGGCCGAGGTAATCCAGCAGTCTGATCAAGTGAATACCGCCACCAAGGCCATTAACCTCGCTGGCCGAATGATGGAGGTACTCCGGTTCTCCTTCGTAAATTGTAGATAGTAACCATTAGTCCCCGAGCCTCCGGGGGAGTAACTTGTTACTCGGCCGGATGCTCTTTTATATACCTAACGTAGCTCCATAAAAACTTCGAACATGCACACACCTAGAGCTGGGTTAAGTTCCACTTGGCCTGGATCTTAGTACACTTCGAATATGCACACACCTAGAGCCGGGTTAAGTTCCACTTGGCCCGGATCTTAGTACACTTCAAACATGCAGACACCTAGAGCCGGGTTAAGTTCCACTTGGCCCGGATCTTAGTACACTTCGAATATGCATACACGCGACTAAAATTTTTGTATCCTCTTCAGGTGACCACCAACCGCCGAAGTGCCAAATTCCAGCGCTTGTTGGATATACACAAAAATCTTCGCACGAATCAGGCTGCACTCATCGCTGAGTATGAGAAAAGGGGTAAATTTCATTCTTACTCCCTTCCTCATTTTGCTTCCACTTCACTTGCCGAATGAATCTGATTGTTCGGCCTCCGCAGCTGGGGTGGAAGCTGAAAACAAAATCATGCGAAAGAACTTGGAGCAGATCAAGGGTGCGTCCTTCTTATCTGTTCTTACTGTGCTTCTCATCTTTTTACCTCCTTGGCTCGGAAAATATTCATACCTCGGCTCTGCCGGGCCAACACACGGTTTCAGCATTGCTTGAAGAAAGTGTGCACGTGCCTGACATGATGCTGCATTTTCTCGAACAAGCAGGACAGCATCAAGCCGAGCTGAAGAAAAAGGATGATGAGCTCGTCCTCCTCCGGACCAAAGATGATGACATAGCCAAGCTCAAAGCTAAAATGGCTAAAATGAAGGCACAGCACCAAGCCGAGCTGAAAAGGGTTGGCCAGGACATCACCGAGGAACGCGAGCGCCTCCAACTCCAAAGTGCCAAGGATCGCGAACTCCTCCAGGAAGCCGAAGTCAAACTTGGGTCGGCAAATGCTGAGCTCGAGCAGCTTTGGAAAAGGCGTGATGCTTGCATCAAGGAGCTGACCCGGATTCATAGTCACATCTCTCGTAACTTCTTTTCCTTTATCCGCCTTACTTCTCCGGGTTACGTCTCATGTCTTATTTTCTCAACTTTGTCCTTTGCCTTGTTTCCCAGGCCACTTCCCAAAGGGTACCGCCATTGCATGTGCTGCTGTTGTCAATTTCCGCCGAGAGAGAGGTACTCTGGTCACCGCTGAGGGTGACCCCATTCCCTATGATACGGAGGACCTGTTGGTCAGCCTGTCATCTCGCGTGGAAATTATCAAGAACTACGGCTAGGACCTCCTCGATGTTTCAGTCCGGATCTTCCACACCTTCTGGCCCGCCGATGACGCCCCGGAGAGAATTACGCAGCTCACTGAAAAGCTTTCAGAAGTTGAGACCCAGCTCAACCTCTGGCGAGAATCCGTTGGCCGTGCTGCTGCCAATACCGTCCTTCACCACGTTTTGACGTGGTACGAAAAGATAGACCTCAACCTCCTCACACGGCTGCGCACTGGGTCCATATGGACGGATGATCCGGAGTGGGTAGCTCGGCGCCAGGCTTGCGCCCACAGCCTCATTGAATATGCCCCCATTCATGAGTGGACTGAGGGTCCGAGCTTCCTGGAAGCCGCAGGCGAAGATGACTCGGGTGAATCGGAGGAGGACACAGCCTCGGATATCGAAGAGGGCGATGATGATGCCGAACTCCGTCCTGCTGCTCCTAAGTAAAAGCACTTGAAAATTCGTGAGATCCCCGGTATGCCGGGTGAAATTGTGTTCCAAATACATGTGATATTTTGTTACCGAGTACTTATGCCGGATTAACGTGGGCGTAGTCCCCAAGTTTCTTTTTCTTGTTCATTCAATCTTTTGGCTCGGTTCATGTCTACCTTGATTCGGTTTTACAACTTACGAATCCGAGCCTAAAAATTGTCTTAACAATACCGGGAAACTTTTAGACTTAGCTCGAATATAAATACGGGGTTAGTCCGGAAAATAAACGTCGGCTCGAATAAATTCTTTTCCTTAGTCGTTTTTCATGTGCTACGCAATTCCAAACTTGTTCTCTTGCTTGCCATGAAGCCAATTCTTGTTGGACAGCAGCAAGTCGAAGAGTTGGGTTTTTGGTGTTCACACACTACTAATCCGAGCTAAGTAGAATAACTTATTCCAGCCGATGCACAAATAACAAAAGACAACATATATTATTAAGGCAGCCCCCGAGTTACTACTCGAGGTGCCAACATTTTATTGATAAATTCATTGCCGACGTACATACCGACATATGAGATAACCCGGATACATACACTTCTCCGCTAAGTGTAGAAGGGACGAAGTAGAGCTACATTCCATGGTCGCTTGGATTCCTCTCCGGACCTGTCCGCCTTGTTCTTTTCCTGTGGCTTTGCATCTATAAGATAGTAAGAATCATTGTGCAATGCTTTGCTCACGATGAATGGCCCTTCCCATGGGGGGGATAATTTATGCATTCCAGTAGTACGTTGTACCAACCGGAGCACCAGATCGCCTTCCCCGAAGACCCGGGGGCACACTTTTCCGGCTATGATAGCGCCGTAGATTTTGCTGATATATGGCGGATCTGGACAATGCCAGTTCTCTCGCTTCTTCCAGCAGATCAACATCATTTTGCCGGGCTTCTTGCACTTTGGCTTCTGTGTATTGGGTGACTCTAGGCGAATCATGCTCTATGTCGGCTGGTAATACAGCTTCTGCCCCATATACCAGAAAAACGGCGTATAGCCTGTTGACCGATTCGGAGTTGTTCTTAAACTCCACAGTACCACTGGTAGTTCTTCTATCCAGCACCCCGCTGATCTTTGCAGCGGCTCAATGAGCCGGGGTTTTATCCCGGATAATACTAATCCGTTGGATCTTTCTACTTGTCCGTTCGATGCGGGGTGGGCTATCGAAGCTACGTCAAGTCGGACCCTCTTATCCCGGAAGAAACGAGCAAATGCTCCTTCCGCAAAATTTGTGCCGTTATCAGTTATGATACTGTGTGGATAACCGTATCTCAAGATGATATCTTTGAGGAACGTTACGGCCGTAGCTCCATCACATTTTATTATAGGCTTTACCTCGATCCACTTCGTAAACTTGTCCACCATCACCAAAATGTGAGTCATGTTTCCTCTTGCTGGTTTGAACGGGCCCACCATATCCAGGCACCATACGGAAAATGGCCAAGTGATTAGGATGGTCTTGAGTTCCGACATTGGCATATGCGTCTTTGTGGCGTACCTCCGACAACCGTTACATTTTCTCACCAGATCTTCTGCTTGCTCTAAGGCATTTGGCCAGTAGAATCCGTGTCGGAAACCTTTTGCAACCAAGGCTCGGGATGAGGCGTGGTGCCCGCACTCCCCCTGATGTATATCTTGAATGATTTCAAGCCCTTCGTCCGGGTCAACACACCGCTGGAGGACATTGGTCACACTTCTTTTGTATAACTCGGAATTGATGATCGTGTAAGCCTTTGCCCTCCTCTGTGTTTGCCTGGACAGCACCTCCTCAGTGGGTAACGTTCCATCCTTTAGGAATTGAAATATAGGCAGTGCCCAAGCCGGTATTGGCCGCACGGGGAACACGCCCTCGTCTATCTCCATCGGATCCACCGGCATAACCTCAACCGGACCACGCTGAGCAGTCCCCGGGTCTTGCGAAGCAGTCCCCGGGTTTAGCGAAACAGTCCCCGGGTTTTGCGCACCACTCCCCGTGTCAACGTCCATGGGCGCTGCTCTGGACTCTGTGTCCTCCGGGACGTAGATGGACTCGGATTCCAGGGATGGCCTGATGGATGGCTTCTTGAGGTGCTCTAATGCTACACCCGGTGGAATTGCTTGTCTGGTTGACCCGAGCTTCGACAGCATGTCGGCAGCCTCATTTTCCACCCGGGGTATGTGATGAAATTCGCATCCCTGAAAGTAACCAGAAATCTTCTGCACGTGGAATCTGTATAGTGCCATGTTTGGATCAAGAGCGTCCCATACTCCGGACACTTGCTGCACCACTAAATCCGAGTCGCCAAAGCATATAATCCGACGTATACCAATTTCCTTTGCTACCTTGAGCCCATGCACAAGTGCTTCATACTCAGTGACATTATTTGATGCGGTGAAGTGGATCTGCAGCACGTATTTCAGCTGGTCCTTCTTTGGCGACGAGAGTACGACTCCGGCACCTAGCCTAGTTTTGGTTTTTGATCCGTCAAAGTGCATCCGCCAATAATTCGGATCCGGAAGCAGTGGTTCGTACTGTACCTCGGCCCAGTCCACGAAAAAGTCCGCCACAGGCTGAGACTTTATGGCTTCCCTCCGGTCATACTGCGGGGCGTAAGGAGCTAGCTCAATTGCCCATTTTGCAATCCTGCCACTTGCATCCTTGTTACTCAGTATCTCGGATATAGGGGCCTCACATATGACCCGGATGGGATGCTCTTCAAAGTAATGCTTCAATTTCTTGGCGGCCATGTACACGCCGTACGCCACTTTTTGATAGTGTGGGTAGTTCTTCTTTGAGGTTGATAACACTTCACTCAAACAATACACCGGCCTTTGCACGGACTTACCTTCCTCATTACGCTCCACCACTATCACTGCACTTACAACTCGGTTGGTTGCGGCTATATAGAGCAACATTGGCTCTTTTGATAGTGGCGAGGCTAGTACTGGCGCCGTGGCCAACATTTTCTTTAGGTGTGTAAAGGCCTCATCTGCCTGCGGCGTCCACATGAACTTATCCGACTTATTCATGAGTTGATAGAGAGGCAGTGCCTTTTCTCCCAACCGACATACAAACCGACTTAACGAGGCCAAGCAACCTGTAAACTTCTGGACATCGTTAAGACACTTCGGCAGTTCCATTCGTTTGATGGCTCGGATCTTGGTTCGATTGACTTCGATACCTCCGCTGGAAACCAGAAAGCCAAGCAATTTTCTGGCGGGGACACCGAAGGTGCATTTCTCCGGGTTAAGTTTCATCCGGAACCTCCTTAGGTTCGCGAACGTTTGCCTGATATCGACAAGGAGCGTTTTGCTTTCCTTGGTCTTGATAACCACATCATCCACATATACCTCTACATTTCGACCTATTTGGTCATGCATACATCTCTGGTACATTGCTCCTGCATTACGTAAACCAAACGGCATGGTGCGATAGCAATAAGCCCCGTACGGGGTAATAAACGCGGTCTTTATTTGATCATCCGGATTCAGAGGTATC
Organism: Avena eriantha; assembly: GCA_910589775.1. Taxonomy (NCBI): domain Eukaryota; kingdom Viridiplantae; phylum Streptophyta; class Magnoliopsida; order Poales; family Poaceae; genus Avena; species Avena eriantha. The sequence continues at coordinate 23,489 of CAJUXJ010001208.1, forward strand.
TGGTGGAAACCAGAATAGGCGTCAATGAATGACAACAGTTCACATCCAGCAGTTGAGTCTATGACCTGATCTATTCTTGGCAGCGGAATTGATCTTTCGGACACGCCTTGTTCAGGTTCGTGTAGTCGATACACATGCGCCAAACCACTGCCATGTTCGGATCATCTTTCTTCTTTTCCACTAGCACCGAATTAGACAGCCAATCTGGGTAAAGAACTTCCATGATAAATCCTGCAGCTAGCAACCGAGCTATCTCATCCCCAATGAACTTTCTCCTATCTTCGGCGAAGCGGCGGAGAGGTTGCTACACCGGCTTAGCTCCGGGTCTCACATTTAAAGAGTGCTTGGCCAACTCCCTCGGAACACCTTGCAAATCCTGCGTGGACCAAGCAAAAATGTCCCGATTCTCACGGAGGAAGCTGACAAGCTCGCTTTCCTATTTATCACTTAACCCGGCACCAATTGTTACGGTGCGCCCTGAGAACATGTCATCAATATGAACCTTCTTGGTATCTTTTGTGGCCTGGAAGGAGATAGTTCCATGGGGGTTACTCAGCGCTGGCATATACTGCTGCGCAGACTGAGCCAATGCCACCACCTCTTGAATTTTTCTTTTTTCCTACGCGATCACAAGTGACTCGGCTAAGTTTGATCCGGCCGACGCACACTCCATGGAACGTCGGAAGTCCCCAGCAATTGTAATTACTCCGTTTGGTCCGGGAAATTTCATTTTCAAATAGCTTATATGACAACTTGCCATGAACTTGTTCAGCGCTGGCCTTCCGAGCACCGCGTGATATGCGCTTTCCAAGTTCACTACTTCGAACTCTAGATTTTCAGTTCGGCAATTGTCTCTCGTGCCGAACAAGACGTCGACCCGGACCTTGCCTATGGGCTCGCAAGAAATGCCGAGCACAATGCCATGGAAAGTTATCCTCGTGGCTTGGAGCATGTTCTCCGAAATGCCCAACTTGCGCATTGTGTCCGCGTACATGATATTTATGCTACTGCCGTTGTTGATTAGTACCTTTGAGAATCTTACGTTGATGTTTGGCCAATGAACGTAGGATCCAGCACCAACGCATACGAACCAGGGCTCGGCATGAGCTTTGGGTGATCCCTAATGCTCCAAGTGATTTCCTGATCGGACCAAGACATGTACCTCGTCACTGCCGGCATTACCGCATTCACCTCCATATGCCTACGCTGCAAGATTTTTCTATCAGTTTCCTCTGTGGTAAATACACAGTAGCTCTGGTGATGCTCCCTGTACTCGTTTCTCCCCTCACTTCCAGGGTGCCTCTGATCCAGCTGCTGCTGATTTTCTACTTGGTGCACTGCATCCCTTCTTTCATTGTTATCATACCTCGGCGGAGGTGGAGGCAACATCAGCTGTTGTGTGTTCGCTCCGGAGAGCAACTGCTGCCGGGGTAACTCCTGCCGAGGTTGATCATTCCGGGGTGCCTGAGCATTCCCAGAACCACCTTGCTCGATCTTGCGCATCCACTCGCATTGCCTCGTCGTATGACCCGCTGGGCTGTTCGGATTTGGCGTGTGAAACTTACACGGCTGATCCAACATCGACTCGTAACTATACCTCGGACGGTCTTTCCTTTCCTGCCATTGCTTATTTTGCTCCGGTGTCCAAGTTTTCTTCCCATCGTTCCTTGGGGTCCACTGACCTCCAGTTTTCTGGCGCTGACTACCCCCTGCTCCGGGTTGATCTTGGCTCATGGACGCTACTTGGTGCGAACCGTACCGATGGTCTGGTCGATCATCTCTCCTTTTTCCTCTGTAATCATTTCTCCGGGATGATCCGGATCCATCCCTCTGATAGTACTCATCGCTTGACTCATTCGACGCGAGCCTTGGTTGGGTCGGGTCACCCAATGCATACGAATCCGCGATCGGGATCATCTCTGACAATGTTGCCGGCATTTTCCGTTGCAACTTCATCCATAACTCGCTTCCATATCTGCACCCCTGTGCAAACCATGCTATGGCCTGTGATTCTATCACGCCCTCACACGAATTTCTCACGGTACACCACCGGGTCAAGAACTCCCGGTCCGTCTCATTAGGTCGCCGCTTGCACATAGCTAGGGTTTGTGTCCTATTTGGCCTTTGATACGTACTCGAAAAATTGCTGATGAACATTTCCTCGAAATCAATCCAGCAGTTGATGCTTCCTGGCGGCAAATTGTTCAACCACACCCTTGCAGGGCCTTCCAACATTTGGGGTACATATCGTATGGCCCATCTCAGGTTGCCTGTGGCAATTTTTACAGCAGTAGCATAGCTTATCAGCCAATCCTCTGGCTTGGTACTTCCGTCATAGGTCTTGGTCCCCCTGGGCAATTGAAAGTTCGGGACTGGTGGCTCTTTCATGATCCGAGGTCCAAAACATGCTGGACCTGGTGGACCCTGACATTCTATCTGTTCCGACCTATATAGTCGATCCAGCTTTAACCTTGCATCGTCCAGCATCAAATCCCTGCTTCCCAGTCTCGAACCTATCACATGATAGTCCGGTCTCGGATATCCTGCATTCGCCATCTCTGAATCACCGTCATTATACCGGTTTTGCTTGTGCGGTGCGCCTTTCTGTTGGATACCTCGGCCGGCACTATGCTCTTGCCTTGGTATGTTCCGCTGCTGCGGTTGTCTTGCTCCTGCTGAGTTTTGCTGCCCGACATTGCCGTTGACAACGTTCCTCCGACCGGCATTGCCTTGGTCACGGTTACCATGGCCAACTTCGCCTTGGCTCACACTCCGTCGATCATTATTTTTCTGCGCTCCTTTTTCTTTCCCCGCCTGTGTCGGGTCATACGGGACAATCTGTTTGTTCTGTCTGGCCGAGGTTACCACCTCCTCTCTCCTTGGATCGCCGTGAGGGGACGACGCAGCTCAACCGGATTTCTCCGGGTTACCCATCGCCGAATGGATGATCTTGGAGGCTCCAGCTCTCTCCGGGTTCGCCCTGAGCATTTCCTCGTTTTCCATGTTCGCAATCCGAACCAGTTCGTTAACTCGGTTTTGCTGCCTTTGCCGGGCTTCACCCGTCAGTCCTTCTAATTCAGATGCCGCTGCATCCGCCGCTCTGAGGTTTTGGGCCGGGGTACTGTACCTCGGCAGCCCCACAGATAGACAGTTTTCTGATTCCTCGATTTCGACATCACCTTCTCTGTTCATCTCGCTCATGAGATTCCTCCCTTTAACTTTTACGGCATCAACTTTGTTCGCCTTTGCGTACTCACGCAGCGTCATGTTCAACGACCGCTGGGCCTCGGCTATTTTCTTTGCGCCCTCAAGTATTTTCTGCCGAGTTTCTTCCAGCTCGGCCTGTGCGCGAGACGGATCTATCGCTGCTACTACAGGGTTTGCCAGGCTATCTATTGCCTCTCTCAGCACGTTCTCCGGCCTCTCTAGCGGAGGACCCCTACCTTTCCTTGGTGCCTTGGGTGTCACTTCCGGATCTGGCGCCAGATCCTTGCTCGTAACCGCTCCTGGCGCTGTCATCATTACCTCCCCACGGTCCGGGGAACGAGCGGTACGTCCCCCGCGAGCCGCTGTGAGGGGCGGTTCGCCTGCTTCGACAACGTGGCGTGGATGAACGCCTGATACGTCCACCGCGACGTAGACCTTGTGTGCGCCGAGCTTGAGGAAGACGCCGTTGCACGGGAGAGGGCGCGTGCCGAAGCAGCCTGCGTTGTCGCTGACGAAGTCCTGCGCTTCAAAGCGCTGGACGAGCCCGGAGACGATGCGCTCTCCAGTGACGATGAAGTTTCCCGTCGTGGTGGTGTCACGGCAGATGCCATGTATAGGCAGATGGTGGGGACTAATATGCGCTAGGGGAATCCAGGGAGGGATAGCAAAGTGATTCTCCACACCGAAACTTGTATTGATTTGCTTCCAAGGTTACAAGTGCTCCTAGAGCTGTATTGGCGAGAGGAGGAAGAATAAGCTCTCTTACTCTCACCCCACGACCTCCGCTCAAACCCTCGACCTTGACAGAACTGTCCAGCGAATAAAAACCCAACCCCCACTACTGAAGCCCTAGCCCTCCTTTTATAGGGGTGGCTTGGTTTCAGCCTAGGGCACACATGGAGTCATATTCCTAAGAATATGCTCCCTCCCAAAGTGGTAAACCGACCGGGGTGCTTTTTTCCCCTCGTCAGCTACGCTTTAGCTACGTGAGCCACGCCCCGCCCCTCGTCAGCTACGCTTTAGCTCGTCAGCTGACACGGGCATCGTCACGCTTGTCGGCCACGCCCCGGTGGTCCAGTCCTTGCTCGCTTCGCTCAGGCAGTGTGTACTGGGGCTCGTTTTGACCAGCGAGATCCCTTCCTTCTCCTAGAAGGTTACTGCGACCCGGACGATGGTTCATCCGGCCACACCCTTTTTCCTGCATACAGGTTAGACATACACTTCCGACTTACTGCTTAAGTCGGATGAGACCTAGTTAGGCGAACGCCCCCAGGTCCGGATTACCCCGTGACTCGGCATGCCTTGAGGTGACCCAGCCAGCATCTGCTTTGGCCTTGCCGAACCTCGGCTAACTCAGCCTTTATACCCCGGCGTGACCCTACCCGGGGGTATCTCCCCAACAGATATTGTTTTGGCTTTACGCTTAGTATTCTTTGTTGTAGCATGAATTGTTATAAACAATTGAGATTGCTTAATGTGCCTTGGATGGATCATGCGTTGTTTTAGCATATTAAAGCATAGTATAGTGGTATTCTCCTTTGATGCTTTATTTGGGTTGACTTGGTGCATGCTCACACCATGTTATGACTATCTCAAGTCACTATAAGCCTTTATGATCCTTTAGTTTTCAACTTTGAGTATCACTTTATGCTTTGATCAATGATGTTTTGACGCTCTGCATGATTATGGCCATTATTGCTCTCTCGTTTGTCGCTCCCTTACTATTGCTAGCCTTCACTTACAGTGAGTATGTTTTACTCAAGTTTCCAACTCCCTTAAACCAAATATTGCCAAAGTGTCCACCATACCTACCTATTAGCATCATTTGCTACTTCCGTGCATATTCAATATGCCTTGTTTTCTTCCGAATAAAATGTTTGCTTGTTTTGAGGAAGTTAGTTAGTAAAGCTCTCACGAACTTGATGGCACACTTTATTTCCTGCACTTAATAAACCTGAAGCATTGTGAACTCACCATGAAAGTTATATGCTTGCTAATTATAGGCTGGGGATTAGCAGAACCGTGCTGTCACGGGGAACGCTTTCAACACTTGTAAATATATACCCAGTTGATACCTTGCTCTTTTGTTTGCGGATGGCGTCGGTGTGAAATAAAAGGGGAGCTTGTAAGTCCATGGAGTTATGTATGTGTGTTAGAGAAACGCCTGGGCCGCTGGTCTAATCCATGCTGACATGGTGGAAACCTGCAGCGTAACCATAATGAGCTGTCTATGAAGCATTCTTCTTATAAAAAAGGAGTCCTATATTGAGAAAAAAGAGAAAAAGAGAAAAAAAGAGATCATGAAAAGAGAAAAGAGAGAAAAAAGCACCATATTCCCATGGTAAATAAGAAGATTGTTGAGATGCTCGGTGTCTACTTGCCTTGTAATTTTGATATGGGGATTCTTCCGTATCATCGGGCAAGGGGTACCCCGTTGGCGGTTCTCTATGATACACATGTACTTACGATGACAAGAACTTACCGGTGACTAAACTTCAGTAGCATGAGGAGCGGCCCTCGTATTCAAGGCACATGAGATTTCTAACTTATACTTCATCAAGCATGTACACCATAGTTTGTTCACTTTAACCTTAATCACCTAAAGATGCTTATGATAGGGGCAATGAGAGCTGAAAGCTAATAAGTACCATAATTTTTGGAAGATCTTTATGAGACTTGAATTCATACTTCCTTTTATGAAGGCCTTTCTTCCACCATTATATTGAGTCTCCACCTTCTACCTTTATGCACTTACTTTGAGAGCATAGTGGCCATTCTTAGTTCTATGTGCATTGTCCCAAGACTAGTTGCTTGATGCATAACTTGATATTTCTTGTTTTAAACTATTTGTATCTAGTCACCCTTATGAACTTTGAAGGTGTCCTATGCATTTATATTTGCTACTCTATGAGGGACAAGCTGAATACTATTATGCTATGTTTTCTTTATGTGAAACAAACAAACGTCTTGCAAAGCATTGTTATTCATGAATCTTTTGTTTGTGCCTTTTCATGTTGCAACATAGTTTCTTTGCCTTATTGCTAGAGAGATAGCTATTGAGAAAAAGAAAAAAAGAGATTTATGAAAAGGGGAAAGAGAGAAAAAAGCACCATTTTCCCATGGTAAATAAGAAGATTCCTGAGATACTCATTGTTTGCTTGCCTTGTCATTTTGATATGGGGATTCTTCCATATCATCGGGCAAGGGGTACCCTGTTGGCGGTTCTCAATGATACGAACATACTTACGATGACAAGAACTTACCGGTAACTAAAGTTGAGTAGCATGAGGAGCGACCCTCGTGCTCAAGGGACTTGGGATTTTTAGTTTATAGTCTATCAAGCATATAACTTAGATTGGATCTCACTTTCACCTTAACCACATTAAAGATGCTTATGACAGGGGCAATGAGAGCTCAAAGCTAATGAGTACTTTACTTTCAGCATTTGGAAGCCTTTCAAACTATTCAAAACCTTTTCATTTCCTTGTTGAGTCTCCACACATTCTATGAGCACTTTCTTGAGAGCATAGTGGCCATTCTTAGTTCTATGTGCATTGTCCCAAGACTTGTTAATTGATGCATACCTTGATATTGCTTGTTTTAAACTATTTGTATCTAGTCACTCTTGTGAACTTTGAAGGTGTCCTATGCATTTATGTTTGCTACTCTATGAGGGACAAGCTGAATGCCACTATGCTATGTTTTCTTTATGTGAAACAAACAAACGTCTTGAAAAACATTGTTATTCATGAATCTTTTGTTTGTGCCTTTTCATGTTGCAACATAGTTTCTTTGCCTTATTGCTCGAACTTTGTGTTTCATGTTATGATTGAAGTACTATGATCCCAGCTTTGAATATTTTACAAGTACTTTGATCAAGTCTTTGATGGTGCATGTCACCCCAAAAATTATTCTTTCTTTTTATCACTTACCTACTCGAGGATGAGCAGGATTTAAGCTTGGGGATGTTGATACATTGCAAATGTATCTATAATTTTAGATGCTCCATGCTTGTTTTAATCTACTTTCTTGTGTTTTGTTCCAAATTTGGAGTACTTTTCCTATGATTTCTTGGACTAACCTATTAACAAGAGCCACAGTGCCAGCTGCCTGTTTTCTGCTGTTTTTGGTTCCAGGAAAGTCAGAAAATGAATATTCTCGGAATTGGATGGTTTGTGAGAAGACCGTTCTTAGTTCCAGGAAGCTAATGAGTTCCAGAAAATGAATATTCCAGGAAAGCTAATGAGTACCATACTTTCAGCATTTGGAAGCCTTTCAAACTATGCAAAACCTTTTCTTTTACTTGTTGAGTCTCCACTTATTCTTTGAGCACTTTCTTGAGAGCATAGTGGCCATTCTTAGTTCTATGTGCATTGTCCCAAGACTTGTTGATTGATGCATACCTTGATATTGCTTATTTTAAACTATTTGTATCTAGTCACTCTTGTAAACTTTTAAGGTGTCCTATGCATTTATGTTTGCTACTCTATGAGGGAGAAGCTGATTACCACTATGCTATGTTTTCTTTATGTGAAACAAACAAACGTCTTGCAAAGCATTGTTATTCATGAATCTTTTGTTTGTGCCTTTTCATGTTGCATCATAGTTTCTTTGTCTTATTGCTAGAACCTTGTCTTTCATGTTATGATTGAAGTACTATGATCCCAGCTTTGAATGTTTACAAATACTTTGGTCAAGTATTTGATGGTGCATGTCACCTCAAAAATTATTCTTTTTTTATCACTTACCTACTCGAGGACGAGCAGGAGTTAAGCTTGGGGATGTTGATACATTCCAAATGTATCTATAATTTTTGATGCTCCATGCTTGGTTTTGTCCACTTTCTTGTGTTTTGTCCACACTTTGCAGTACTTTTCATATGATTTCTTGGACTAACCTATTAACAAGAGCCATAGTGCCAGCTGCCTGTTTTCTGTTGTTTTTGGTTCCAGGAAAGTCAGAAAATGAATATTCTCGGAATTGGACGGGACAAAAGCCAAAGTGCCTATTTTTCCAGAAGACTCATGGAGCTAGAATACGAGACGGAGGAGCGCCAGGGCATGGTGTGGTGGCCCCAGGCACCCCCTCGGTCTCCCTCTTCGCCTATAAGAAGCCTTCTGACCTAAAAACTCTGGGGGGTTCAACGTTTTTCCACGAAAAGTTCCACTGCGCCATCACCACCGAAGAGGAGATTCGGGGGATAGAAAGTCTCTGTTCCAGCAACCTGCCAGGACGGGGAAGTGCCCCTGGAGCCATCTCCATCGATCTCCACCATCATCTCCATCGACCATCCATGTTTCCCCCATCTATGAGTGAGTAATCTTCGTTGTACGCTATGGGGATGGTAGGGATTGGATGAGATCGTTCATGTAATGGCATCAGATTGTTAGGGCATGGTGCCTAGTATCTTTTATTAGTGCTTTATGACTTTGTTGCGACTTATTGTGCTTAATGCTTGTCACTAGGGCCCGAGTGCCATGATTTCAGATCTGAACATGTTATTGATTCATTATGATAGTATTGTTGTTGGTCTTATCTGCAAGTTGTATACACACTTTGTTGTCCGGAACCTATGGCCTCGAAGTGACAGAAATCGGGATAACCGGAAGGGAAAGGCTTTGATGTGAGGATCACATGTGTTCACGGAGTGTTAATGCTTTTCTCCGGTGCTCTATTAAAAGGAGCACCTTAATTGCCAGTAGTTCCCTAGAGGCCCCGCTGCAAACGGGCTGGCAGGACAAAAGATGTTGTGCAAGTTCTCATTGCGAGCACGTATGACTATATATGGAACACATGCCTAGGATTGTCTAGTACTTGGATGCTTTATCTTATTTATCTGCAATTGCCCTATGTTCTGATTGCTATGTGAATTGTCTTGTCCATGCAACGCCCGTCCATCCATCCCTATGCTTACCGCACTCGAATCCTATTGTTTACTGATTTTGTTACTACTGTCTTTGCTTTACTACTGTTGTTACTTTTCTATTCCTACTACAAAAAAGTTGCTACTGATAAACTGCTGTGAGCAAGATTATTTCCAAGTGTAGCTGAATTGACAACTCAGTTGTTAAGGCTTATAAATATTCTTTGGCTCCCCTTGTCTCGAATCAATAAATTGGGCTTAACATCCCTCGAAAATACTGCGATACAACCCCTATACTTGTGGGTCATCAATCAACCAGTGTCATTGTATGTTTGTTCTTTTCACAAACCACATATGGATCCACCAGAGTTCATTGCATGTGTGTTCTTTTCACAAACCATACATGGATCCACCAGTTTCATTGCATGTGTGTTCTTTTCACATACCACATATGGATCCACCAGTGTCATTGAATATGGATCCACCAGAGTTCCTTGCATTTGTGTTCTTTTCACAATCCACCTATGGATCCACCAGTGTCATTGCATGTGTGTTCTTTTCATTAACCACATCTAGAGTCATTATATGTCTGTTCTTTTCACAAACCACATATGGAACCACCACTGTTATAGAAATGTGTATTCTTTCATTAACCACATCTAGATTCATTTTATGTGTGTTCTTTTCACAGACCACATATGGATCCACCACTTTCATTGCATGTGTGTTCTTTTCACAAACCACATGGATCCACCAGTGTCATTGCATGTAAGTTCGTTTCACAGACCCCATATGTATCCACCAGTGTCATTGCATGTGTGTTCTTTTCACACACCACATATGGATCCGCTAGTGTCATTGCATGTGTGTTATTTTCATTAACCACAGCTAGAGTTATTGCATGTTTGTTCTTTTCACAAACCACATATGGAACCACCATTGTCATTGAAATGTGTATTCTTTCATTAACCACATCAAGAGTCATTTCATGTATGTTCTTTTCACAGACCACATATGGATCCACCAGTGCAATTGCATGTGTGTTCTTTTCACAAACCACATGGATCCACCAGTGTCATTGCATGTGTGTTCTTTTCACAGACCACATATGGATCCACCACTGTCATTGAATGTTGTTCTTTTCATAGAGCACATATGGATCCACCAGTGTCATTGCATGTGTGTTCTTTTCACACACCACATTGATCCACCAGTGTCATTGCATGTGTGTTCTTTTCACGGACCACATATGGATCCACCAGTGTTATTGCATGTGTGTTCTTTTCACAGACCACATATGGATCCACCAGTGTCATTGCATGTGTGCTCTTTTCACACACCACACTGATCCCCCAGTGCCATTGCATGTGTGTTGTTTTCACAGACAACATGGATCCACCAGTTTCATTGCATGTGTGATCTTTTCACAAACCACATATGGATCAACTATTGTCATTGTATGTGTGTTCTTTTCACAAACCACGTATGGATCCACTAGAGTTCACTGCATGTGTGTTGTTCTCACAAACCATATATGGATCCACAAGTGACATTGAAATGTTTATTCTTTTCATAGACCACATATGGAACGACCAGTGTCATTGCATATGGATCCACCCGCGTTCATTGCATGTGTGTTCTTTTCACAATCCACCTATGGATCCACCAGTGTCATTGCATGTGTGTTCTTTTCATTAACCACAGCAAGAGTTATTGCATGTCTGTTCTTTTCACAAACACAATATGGAAACACCATTGTCATTGAAATGTGTATTATTTCATTAACCACATCTAGAGTCATTTCATATGTGTTCTTTTCACAGGCCACATATGGATCCAGCAGTGTCATTGCATGTGTGTTCTTTTCACAAACCACATGGATCCACCAGTGTCATTGCATGTGTGTTCTTTTCACAGACCACATATGGATCCACCAGTGTCATTGCATGTCTGTTCTTTTCATAGACCACATATGGATCCACCAGTGTCATTGCACGCGTGTTCTTTTCACAAAAGACATTGATCCACCAGTGTCATTGCATGTGTATTGTTTTCACAGACAACATGAATCCACCAGTTTCATTGCATTTGTATTCTTTTCACAGACCACATATGGATCAACCAGTGTCATTGTATGTGTGTTCTTTTCACAAACCACATATGGATCCACCAGAGTTCATTGCATGTGTGTTCTTTTCACAAACCATAGATGGATCCACCAGTGTCATTGAAATGTGTGTTCTTTTCACATACCGCATATGGATCCACCAGTGTCATAGCATATGGATCCACTAGAGTTCCTTGCATGTGTGTTATTTTCACAATCCACATATGGATCCACCAGTGCCATTGCATGTGTGTTCTTTTCATTAACCACATCTAGAGTCATTGTATGTCTATTCTTTTCACAAACCACATATGGAACCACCATTGTCATTGAAATGTGTATTCTTTCATTAACCACATCTAGAGTCATTTTATGTGTGTTTTTTTCACAGACCACATATGGAACCACCAGTGTCATTGCATGTGTGTTCTTTTCACAAACCACATGGATCCACCAGTGTAATTACATGTGAGTTCTTTTCACAGACCAGATATGGATCCACCAGTGTCATTGCATGTGTTTTCTTTTCACACACCACATATGGATCCGCCAGTGTCATTGCATGTGTGTTATTTTCATTAACCACAGCTAGAGTTATTGCATGTCTGTTCTTTTCACAAACCACATATGGAACCACCATTGTCATTGAAATGTGTATTCTTTCATTAACCACACCAAGATTCATTTCATGTCTGTTCTTTTCACAGACCACATATGGCTCCACCAGTGTCATTGCATGTCTGTTCTTTTTACAAACCACATGGATCCATCAGTGTCATTGCATGTGTGTTCTTTTCACAGACCACATATGGATCCACCAGTATCATTGCATGTTGTTATTTTCATAGAGCACATATGGATCCACCAGTGTCATTGCATGTGTGTTCTTTTCACACACCACATTGATCCACCAGTGTCATTGCATGTGTGATCTTTTCACAGACCACATATAGATCAACTAGTGTCTTTGTATGTGTGTTCTTTTCACAAACCACACATGGATCCACTAGAGTTCATTGCACGTGTTTTCTTTTCACAAACCATATATGGATCCACCAGTGTCATTGAAATGTGTGTTCTTTTCACAAACCACACATGAATCCATAGTGTCATTACATATGGATCCACCAGAGTTCATTGCATGTGTGTTCCTTTCACAATCCGCCCATGGATCCACCAGTGTCATTGAATGTGTGTTCTTTTCATTAACCACAACTACAGTCATTGCATGTCTGTTCTTTTCACTACCTATGGAAACACCATTGTCATTGACATGTGTATTCTTTCATTAACCTCATCTAGAGTCATTTAATGTGTGTTCTTTTCACATGCCACATATGGATCCACCATTGTAATTGCATGTGTGTTATTTTCACAGACCACATATGGATCCACCAATGTCATTGCATGTGTGTTCTTTTCATTAACCACGCCTAGAGTCAATGCATGTCTGTTGTTTTCACAAACCACATATGGAACCACCATTGTCATTGAAATGTGTATTCTTTCATTAACCACATCTAGAGTCATTTCATGTCTGTTCTTTTCATAGACCACATATGGATCCACCAGTGTCATTGCTTGTGTGTTCTTTACACAAACCACATGGATCCACCAGTGTCATTGCATGTGTGTTCTTTTCACAGACCACATATGGATCCACCAGTGTTATTGCATGTGTGTTCTTTTCACAGACCACATATGGATCCACCAGTGTCATTGCATGTGTGTTCTTTTCACACACCACACCGATCCACCAGTGTGATTGCATGTTTGTTCTTTTTACAGACAACATGGATCCACCAGTTTCATTGCATGTGTGATCTTTTCACAGACCACATATGGATCAACAAGTGTCATCGTATGTGTGTTCTTTTCACAAACCACATATGGATCCACCAGAGTTCATTGCATGTGTGTTCTTTTCACAGACCACATATGGATCCATCAGTGTCATTGCATATGGATCCACCAGAGTTCATTGCATGTGTGTTCTTTTCACAATCCAGCTATGGATCCACCAGTGTCATTGCATGTGGGTTGTTTTCATTAACCACAACTAGAGTCATTGCATGTCTGTTCTTTTCACAAACCACATATGGAAACACCATTGTCATTGAAATGTGTACTCTTTCATTATCCACATCGAGAGTCATTTCATGTGTGTTCTTTTCACATACCACATATGGATCCACCAGTGTCATTGCATGTGTGTTCTTTTCACAGACAACATGGATCCACCAGTTTCATTGCATGTGTGATCTTTTCACAGACCACATATGGATCAACAAGTGTCATCGTATGTGTGTTCTTTTCACAAACCACATATGGATCCACCAGAGTTCATTGCATGTGTGTTCTTTTCACAGACCACATATGGATCCACCAGTGTCATGGCATGTGTGTCCTTTACACAAACCACATGGACCCACTAGTGTCATTGCATGTGTGTTCTTTTCAGATACCACATATGGATCCACCAGTGTTATTTCCTGTGTGTTCTTTTCACAGACCACATATGGATCCACCAGTGTGATTGCATGTTTGTTCCTTTCACACAACACACTGATCCACTAGTGTCATTGCATGTGTGTTGTTTTCACAGACAACATGGATCCACCTGTTTCATTGCATGTGTGTTCTTTTCATAGACCACATATGGATCAACTAGTGTCATTGTGTGTGTGTTCTTTTCACAAACCACATATGGATCCACCAGAGTTCATTGCATGTTTTTTCTTTTCACAAACCATATATGCATCCACCAGTGTCATTGAAATGTATGTTCTTTTCACAATCCACCTATGGATCCACTAGTGTCATTGCATGTGTGTTGTTTTCATTAACCACATCTAGAGTCATTGTATGTTTGTTCTTTTCACAAACCACATATGGAACCACCATTGTCATTGAAATGTATATTCTTTCATTAACCACATCTAGAGTCATTTCATGTGTGTTCTTTTCACAGACCAGATATGGATCCCCAGTGTCATTGCATGTGTGTTCTTTTCACAAACCACATGGATCCACCAGTGTCATTGCATGTGTGTTCTTTGCACAAACCACATATGGATCCACCAGTGTCATTGGATGTGTGTTCTTTTCACAGACCACATATGGATCCACCAGTGTCATTGCATGTGTGTTCTTTTCATTAACCATAGCTAGAGTCATTACATGTATGTTCTTTTCACAAACCACATAGGGAACCACCATTCTCATTGAAATATCTATTCTTTCATTAACCACATCTAGAGTCAATTCATGTCTGTTCTTTTCACAGACCACATATGGATCCACCAGTGTCATGGCATGTGTGTCCTTTACACAAACCACATGGACCCACCAGTGTCATTGCATGTGTGTTCTTTTCAGATACCACATATGGATCCACCAGTGTTATTTCCTGTGTGTTCTTTTCACAGACCACATATGGATCCACCAGTGTGATTGCATGTGTGTTCCTTTCACACAACACACTGATCCACTAGTGTCATTGCATGTGTGTTGTTTTCACAGACAACATGGATCCACCTGTTTCATTGCATGTGTGTTCTTTTCATAGACCACATATGGATCAACTAGTGTCATTGTGTGTGTGTTCTTTTCACAAACCACATATGGATCCACCAGAGTTCATTGCATGTTTTTTCTTTTCACAAACCATATATGCATCCACCAGTGTCATTGAAATGTGTGTTCTTTTCACAATCCACCTATTGATCCACTAGTGTCATTGCATGTGTGTTGTTTTCATTAACCACATCTAGAGTCATTGTATGTTTGTTCTTTTCACAAACCACATATGGAACCACCATTGTCATTGAAATGTGTATTCTTTCATTAACCACATATAGAGTCATTTCATGTGTGTTCTTTTCATAGACCAGATATGGATCCCCAGTGTCATTGCATGTGTGTTCTTTTCACAAACCACATGGATCCACCAGTGTCATTATATGTGTGTTCTTTTCACTGACCATATATGGATCCACCAGTGTCATTGCATGTGTGTTCTTTTCACACAGCACATATGGATCCACCAGTGTCATTGCCTGTGTGTTCTTTTCATTAACCATAGCTAGAGTCATTGCATGTATGTTCTTTTCACAAACCACATAGGGAACCACCATTCTCATTGAAATATATATTCTTTCATTAACCACATCTAGAGTCAATTCATGTCTGTTCTTTTCACAGACCACATATGGATCCACCAGTGTCATGGCATGTGTGTCCTTTACACAAACCACATGGACCCACCAGTGTCATTGCATGTGTGTTCTTTTCAGATACCACATATGGATCCACCAATGTTATTTCCTCTGTGTTCTTTTCACAGACCACATATGGATCCACCAGTGTGATTGCATGTGTGTTCCTTTCACACAACACACTGATCCACTAGTGTCATTGCATGTGTGTTGTTTTCACAGACAACATGGATCCACCTGTTTCATTGCATGTGTGTTCTTTTCATAGACCACATATGGATCAACTAGTGTCATTGTGTGTGTGTTCTTTTCACAAACCACATATGGATCCACCAGAGTTCATTGCATGTTTTTTCTTTTCACAAACCATATATGCATCCACCAGTGTCATTGAAATGTGTGTTCTTTTCGCAATCCACCTATGGATCCACTAGTGTCATTGCATGTGTGTTGTTTTCATTAACCACATCTAGAGTCATTGTATGTTTGTTCTTTTCACAAACCACATATGGAACCACCATTGTCATTGAAATGTGTATTCTTTCATTAACCACATCTAGAGTCATTTCATGTGTGTTCTTTTCACAGACCAGATATGGGTCCCCAGTGTCATTGCATGTGTGTTCTTTTCACAAACCACATGGATCCACCAGTGTCATTACATGTGTGTTCTTTTCACTGACCATATATGGATCCACTAGTGTCATTGCATGTGTGTTCTTTTCACACAGCACATTTATCCACCACTGTCATTGCATGCGCGTTCTTTTCACAAACCACATGGATCCACCAGTTTCATTGCATGTGTGTTCTTACAGACCACAAATGGATCAACCAGTGTCATTGTATGTGTGTTCTTTTCACAAACCAAATATGGATCCACCAGAGTTCATTGCATGTGTGTTGTTTTCACAATCCACCTATGGATCCACCAATGTCATTGCATGTGTGTTCTTTTCATAGACCACATATGGATCCACCATTGTCATTGCATGTGTGTTCTTTTCACAAACCACATATTGATCCACCAGAGTTCATTGCATGTGTGTTCTCTTGTAAGATCTCACCATGATAAGGTAAGATCCCTGTGATTGCAGTGCTAGTCCCTGGATCGAAATGCTAGCACCCACAGTTTGAGATGAATTACACAGAAACAAAGGTCATTATTACATCGCACATCCAGGAGTATAATAGTTCTTACAACTCACTTAGCCCAAGGCTAAGACACAAGTTCACATAACATATAAAAATAATAGAGTCCTTAGTCTTCATGTGCCACAGGCAAGCATGTCAAGTGTAAACTCGCAACCCTACTCATAATCAGAGTAACCTGCAACATAATAAGTTACAGCCACAAGGGTCAATACATTTGGAATTGTATTGGCAAGTGATACCAAAGCTACTTAGTATAATCCAACAACTACATGAATATATGGCTAAGTGGGGTTAAGGATGGCTTTGCTAAAATAGTTTAACTTATAGTTTTTGAAGAAGTTTTTCATTCAAGCTATAAGGTACCAATGATAGACATCACTGAACCTTTATCCCTGTTCACCCACAAGTTTTAACTTAGAGAAATTTGGATGAGGAGATTATTGAACTACTTCACTGTCTTGAGGCTCAGAAGTTGTCCATAACTGGGGACACGGCTAAGTACTTAGTTTTACCCTCTCGAGAGGTGGTGCACTTTCCCCACAAGACTCGGTATACATCGAGACAAGACCTTTCAGAAGCAATCCCTCAGACCACCACGGACGCGTTCCATCCTATCATCACTACCACCCTCTGTCCGTCTGGCTGAGTTCTTGCAACTTAGTGGGTCAAGGCAGAGCCCATATGCCATGTGGCTGCACTGGAAGCTTTATGACAAGAATGTCTCCAATCTCTTTGTTCCTGGGTGGCCATCCACAAGTGTGATACACCAGCTGACCATAGACATGGCCCCTGAGTAACCACTCAACATAATCCAAGCAAGTTCCAATCCACCCAGGTGTTTCATTAATAATAGTTGTTTTCTTAATTAAACAAAAATAATATCATTCCATACTATCTTGATATGTATTTTCCACCCACAAATTCTACTAGCATAGCTAAGCATTCTAGCATACAAAGTCCTTTGACTAGGGGATACTACCAAGCTATAATCTATATAGCATAGCATAGTATAGCAATATAGGAATAATTCAATCATGTCAAGATCTACCAAAATATCACTAGTGCAATAGTGAAAATAATAGGCCATGGGATGAAATATCACTTGCCTTGGTAGCTAGGGGAATAGGTACAATCCTCACAGCAACAAACTTCACAATCCACACAATATACACAAAAACAATACAACCACAATAATTTAATCAATAAAACATTACAAAAACATGAATGCATGCAAAATGCAATGATATGATCACAACTCTATAATTTACAGAGTCTATAGTACTGAGGATAGAATACCTCAACTAAATGCATAAGAAATACTCAAAAATAATCTATAGAACAATTTTTGTGAATAAAAATACTCCTAAAAAGGTTCTGTCTATAATTCCATTTTTCCAGAGGCAAAAGTGTGAAACAAGGCCTCCATAATAAAGTTCTCATTTTTATGAATCCATAGACACCAAATTTGTATTTTTCTGATTTGTGGATCAAAAGTTATTGAATTTCTAAGTTAAATACTAAATCAGTCTATTTTCTAATTAAACAGAAATAGTCTGGCGACGTGGCGCTTTCCTATTGGCTGGTACCGGTTCGGCCGGATCGACTGCTGCGAGCCGTCAGATTTAAGTGATGTTGGACGGATCAGATCAGCCGTACCCTTTCGTTTAAGTGATCTAATCTTAACCGCTAGGATCTGATCGAACGGCTGCTAAGCATCTCGCCGGAGACTGGTGGTGCTAACGACGGCGCGCGGCGGCGGAGCGTCGGCCGATGGGGTTCTGGCGATTCTACGAGGGCTGGGAGACCGTGGACACATACCAGAGGTTGAGGGGGTCGTGGCGATCTTGATGGAGGTCACTGCGGTGCGGGGGGTGCTCGGGCTTGGCCTGGATCCTTCGCCGGAGTTGCGGTTGCCGGCGGAACTCACGGCTCAGCGACGGAGATGAAGACCTGGGGCTCAAACCAACCGGAAAAGAGGTCAGCGAGGTGCGCAAACGTCTGCACGACCTAGTAAAGACCAAAAAGGGGCGGCGGGAAACCTACCCTTACCGGAGAAGGCGACTGACGGAGGCGGCAGAGGAGTTCGCCGGAATTGTCCGTGTCGTTGACCTGGGGAAAAAGAAAACACGTGGCTCGGTCAGTAGGTGCACCAGGAGATGGGGAAATAGATGGGACCAAGGGGAGGGCGCCGGGCGGCCTGGACTCACCGTAATCGTCGCCGGAGTTGCCGTCAGTGAGCGGCGTTCGAGCTCAAATTTAGGGGAGCCTGGGGCTCTCTGGGGGTAGCGACTGGGGGAAAATGACGAGGAGAGGGTGAGGATTAAGTAGGAGCATTCATCAGGCTGCTGTTTGAAATTTTCCCTCCTTTTCTTTTTCTAATTCAGTTTTCTCCAAAACTTTTGATTTAATGATTCAAATTGATTCAAACCAATTTGTGAAAATTTGTAAAAACTCAAACTAGGTTTTTAGGGTATTATAAAACATAATTACCTTCTATTTTAATCCAAAGCACTCACTTGGACTTAATAGGTAATATAGCATTTCTTTGGTTCCATTTTCATAAATTCCTAACCATGGCCCAAAATTGCACCAGATTTTTGGAGGACATTCTAAATGCAATGCAAAAACATGCCATGATGATATGAGTGCAATGATGATGATTTCAGATGAAATTTTGGGATGTTACAAATCTAACCCCCTTAAGATGAATCTCGCCCTCGAGATTCGGGTTGTCTAGCAAATAGGTGAGGGTGATGTCTCCGAAGTTCATCTTCTCGCTCCCAGGTTGCTTCTGATTCAGTGTGATGGTTCCACTACACTTTGCAGAATTTGATGGTCTTGGTACGGGTAATTCTTTCTACAGTCTCCAGAATCTTAATAGGTTTCTCTTCATAAGTGAGATCATTATCTAGCTGAACTTCCTCCAATGGTATAGTGTCCTTGAACGAAGTTTCTTCCATCTCTGGGTGACACTTTTTCAGCTGACTAACATGGAATACATTGTGAACTGCTGACAAAGATTCTGGTAATTCTATCTCATATGCTACTTCTCCTTTGCGACTCAAAATCTTGAAAGGTCCTACATAGCGTGGTGCTAGTTTCCCTTTGATTCCAAACCTCTCCACACCACGAAGTGGTGATACCCTGAGATAAGCTCTATCACCAACCTCATAGGTAACCTCTCTACGTTTTGGACCAGCATAGCTCTTTTGCCGGGATTGAGCTACCTTTAGCCTATCTCTTACCATCTTGACTTTCTCCTCGGCCTCTTTGATTAGGTCTGGCCCGAACAAGTTTCTTTCTCCTACTCCATTCCATAGCAATGGTGTAGTACACTTCCTTCCATAAATGAATTCAAATGGAGCCATTTCTATGCTCGACTGATAACTGTTATTGTATGAAAACTCGGCGTACGATAGACTTTCATTCCAACTGGATCCATAATCTAACGCACATGCTCTCAGCATATCCTCTAATATTTGATTGGTCCTTTTTGTCTGCGCATCTATTTGCGGATGAAATGCAGTGTTGAATTCTAACCGAGTTCCCAGTGACTCGTGAAGTTGTCGCCAAAAGTGTGAAGTGAATTGAGTCCCTCTGTCAGATACGATACTCTTAGGTACCCCATGCAAACATACAATTCTTTTCATGTAAATCTTGGCTAACTTTGCGCTTGTATAAGTGGTCTTTACTGGTATGAAATGGGCCACTTTTCTCAAGCGATCAACGATAACCCATATGGAATCGTATCCAGATCTAGTCCTTGGCAGTCCAGTGATGAAATCCATACCGATTTTATCCCATTTCCAATCAGGTATTGGTAGCGGTTGCAATAGTCCTGTCGGTTTTTGATGTTCTGCCTTCACACGACTACACACATCGCATAGAGCAATATGTTCCGCTATATCTTTCTTTAGATTATTCCACCAAAATCTTCCCTTAACATCCATATACATCTTGGTGTTGCCAGGGTGAATTGAATATGGTGAATTGTGAGCTTCTCATAAGATCAACTTCTTAAGTTCCGGATCCTGTGGAACACAGATACGTTTTTTGTACCATAAGATTCCTTGTTCATCTACATGGAATCCTTTTGCCTTTCCTTCACTAACTTTACTTTTGATTTCATCCATTTCTTTGTCCAACTTTTGGGCCTCTTGAATTCTATCCATTAGTGTCGGCTGCACCTCCAAGGATGCAAGGTACCCTTCAGGCACAATTTCGAGCCTTAGCTCTCTAAATTGAGCACACAACTCCTCCGGCAATTCTCCTTTGTTGAGGCCATTCACATAGACCTTGCGGCTTAATGCATCGGCTACAACATTTGCCTTTCCAGGATGGTATTGTAAACTTAAGTCATAGTCCTTGATGAGTTCTAGCCATCTTCTTTGTCTCATGTTGAGCTCTTTCTGTGTAAAAATATATTTCAAACTCTTGTGATCGGTGAACATTTCACAACGCTTTCCCATAAGATAATGCCTCCATGTTTTTAGTGCATGCACAACTGATGCCAACTCTAGATCATGAGTAGGATAGTTCACTTCATGATTTTTGAGTTGTCTTGATGCATAAGCTACAACTTTACCTTGTTGCATCAGTACACCTCCCAGTCCTTGGTGAGATGCATCACAATAGACTTGAAAATCTTTCTCAAGATCTGGCAAACATAACACTGGTGCTGACACCAGTCTCTTTTTCAATTCCTGAAAGCTGGTTTCACAAGCTTCTGTCCAATTAAACTTATTCTCCTTCTTCAGCAGATTAGTCATGGGCTTTGCAATCTTAGAGAAATTTTCAATGAACCTTCGATAGTATCCTGCCAGACCAAGGAAACTACAGACTTCTTTAACTGATTTAGGAGGTTCCCATTCTGTCACAGCTGCCACTTTTGCTGGATCAACAGCTATACCATTTCTAGATACTACGTGCCCAAGAAAACCCTCTTCGTTCAGCCAAAATTCACATTTACTGAACTTGGCATAAAGTTTATGTTCCCTGAGTTTCTCTAGAATCAGGCATAGATGTTCCTCGTGTTCTTTATTGCTTTTGGAGTATACCAATATATCATCGATGAATACCACTACGAACTTGTCAAGGAACTCCATGAATACTTTATTCATCATGTTCATGAAATAGGCTGGTGCGTTAGTCAATCCAAACGGCATCACTTTATATTCATACAACCTGTATCTAGTGGTGAATGCAGTCTTGGGTATGTCATGTTCTCTAATCTTTAGTTGAAAGTATCCTGATCGGAGATCAATTTTTGAGAACACACATGCACCCTCTAGTTGATCGAAGAGATCATTTATTCTAGGCAGGGGGTACTTATTCTTTATGGTCACTTCATTAAGTGAACGATAATCTATGCATAGTCTCTGGCTTCGGTCCTTCTTTTCAACAATCAAAACCGGTGCTCCCTAGGATGATGAACTTGGTTGGATAAATCCCTTTTCCAGTTGTTCTCCTAATTGCTTCTTGAGTTCTTTTAACTCGTCAACGGACATCTTATAAGGTCTGTTTGCTATAGGCCCTGTTCCTGGCAGTAGGTCTATTAGAAACTCTACATCCCTATCTGGTGGCATGCCAGGTAATTCTTCGGGAAACACATTTGAATATTCCCTCACTATTGGCACATCATCTAGGCTAACCACCTTAAGATGATTAACCTTGCTCCCCTTGAGTTCAAAGTTAGACTTGAGCCTGATCCTTTTCTTTTCTGGGGTGGTGAGCATAACAGTTCGCTTGGCACAATCAATCACTCCTTCATAACGGGTCAACCAGTCCATCCCTAATATAACATCTAATCCTTGGGACTCTAGGATTATTAAACTAATCGGGAACTTGTGTTTTCCAATTTCTAGGATGATCTGTCGGCACCCTGAATTTACTATCATTTCTCCACCCGGAGAACTTACCTTAATAGGACATCCAATAGTTTCAGTGGTGAGTCCGTTTTTGATTACAAATGCTCTTGAAATGAATGAATGCGATGCGCCAGTATCGAAAAGGATAAGTGCAGGAAAGGAATTAATCTTGAACTTACCGATCACAGCATCAGATCCTTCTTGGATTTCCTCCACATTAATGTGGTTCACATGCCCTTTTTGGAATGGGTTCGGCTTGGCCCCCTCAGTCTTCTTCTCTGGACATTCATTGGCATAGTGCCCAGTTTTCTTGCATTTGAAACATTCTACCTGACTTATGTCTTTCTTTGCTGGCTGATTGTGACGATTCTGTCCATTTTGGTTTCCATGGCCATGACCATTGTGGTTGTTCCTGAATCCACTTTTGTTGTGCCCATGATGATTGTTTCCATCATGGTTGTGGTTGTTGTTATGATTGTTATTATGATTCCCATTCTTGTGGAATCCTGAACTCCCACTTCCTTCACCATGAGAGCGCTTGTGAGGAGATCCTGATCCATACTTATCAAAATGGTGCTTCCTCTTTCTACCCTCCACTTGTTTCATTTTGTTTTCCAGGATGGTAGCTTTATCACACAAGGATTGATAAGTTGGAACATATGCAATAGATAGTTGCATAGCAATTTCATCAGTCAGCCCATCCAGGAATTTCTCCTTTCTCTTTGCATCAGTGTCAACATCGTCGGGTGCATAACGTGACAAATTATTGAACTCTTCGGTGTATTCAGAGATGCTACGGTGGCGTTGCTTGAGGTTGTGAAACTCCTTTTTCTTCAACCCCATTATTCCAGCAGAGATGTGAGTGGTGCGAAACCCATCTTCAAACATTGCCCAAGTCACTTCCTCAATAGGGTGGGTAATTTGAAAATTATCCCACCAAGCTGCTGCATGACCTTCCAACAAGTGTGCTGCAAATCTGACCTTTTCTGCATCCGTGCATCCAACTGTGACTAGGTCCTTATTCACAGAGCGTAACCAATCATTTGCTACCATGGGGTCTGAGGTACCTGAGAACTTGGCAGGTCTCAGCCTTAGAAATATGGTCAGCATATCCAAAGGTTGTGGATTGTTCTGGTTGTTATTGTTATTATTGTTGTTCTGGTTCTGGTTCGCCATGAATTGAGTCATCATTTGCATCAATTGGGTCTATGCAGCCATCATCTGCTGCATTCCATTGTCATTGTCATTGTTATCCTCGTTGTTGCGGCGGGGAGGCATCTGTGGGTTTAGTAAGGGTAAGTAATGATAGATAACCAAATAAAACAACAATTCAGACAAACAAGCACATGCAAGTTCCAACATCACAACAATAACAGAGTCTGCAAAGATAACATACTAGCATAGTCACCCACAAGTCGGTATGACCTATGCACTCAATAATAATAGAACGATAGGTAGATGGAACAGTATCACTACTCCTCCATGTCGACTTCCTCCTCCACTAGAGCAAGTCCTGCTGATGCGAATCCTGCCTTGTATTCCTCCAAGCTGGTAGTCAGAGCATCGATCTTCGTCTGTAACTCTCTCTTCTGTGTGCGTAGCCTCTCTATCACCTCGTGATCCGCTTCCAGCTCAATGTTCTCTAGTTCTAACTCAGTCTCCAAGTCTTTAATCTTCTTGTTCTTCTCCTGAACTCTCTTCTCTTGGCTCTTGAATTTATTCTCTTGATCTTCAAACTTCTTCTCCATTTCCTTGATTCGATTTTCCTACTCTAGGAAGGCCTTGTCCTTCTCCTTAAGTCGGACTCGTAGTTCATCGTTGCTAAGCATCACATTAGTCCTATCAGTATCAAGGTGTCTAATGAGGCTCTCTAAGTCCTGGAGGTAGTGTCGCACGGGCTTGATAGACTCCTTCGTGGCCTCGTCCAACACAATAGGCTCTCCTACCTCGTCGCGCCTCCCAAAGAAATGGAAGTAGTGGCTCTTGATCTCAGAAGAGTGACGTCCACATAGGCGTCCCAACAGCTCCTGCATAGCGACGTCAAGGCCCCTCTCCATGTCATCATGGAGTATCTTGAAGATAATCTCCCCAGTTTGGGGCTCTGTCTCACGTCCTGGCTGGGTAACTTTGAATCCCCATAAGTCCTTCCTCTGAAACTTCCGCAGCTGAAGTCCCTGAATGGTAGGGATGGGAAGAGCGAGCACTTGGACTAGCTCCAATAGGCGAGTCCCAAAGCGAGTCCCCTTGAAATCCTTGGTCGTGCTATAGAAAAAATTCGGCATCTTTTGCATAGTATGGAGAAAATTAGTAACACACCATAGAGGAAGTAAACACAAGTCACAATTTAAGAAAATCAACCAACAGAACATTCCAAGTAGCAATACATTATCCAACTCAAGCACAGGGTTCTAGACATAACTTATTTTTTTTGCCATACCACTTAAGTTGGTATGATCAAAATACTAACGTGATAAAACGCCAAGGGTGGTGGTCCAACTAATATCTCACTCCTCTTAACCAAGGTGGCAATCAGGGCATCCTTGGCAGAAATTTGCTCGTCTTGGTCACATAGCTCCAAGGCTAGGCCTATGATATCCTTACTTAGGCGTTTCACAGTGGCCTTTGAGTCTTGGGCAAGACGCTTCTCCTCCTTGAGATCCTCCTGAGTATTGAGCATTCTATATTTGAGTCTCTCCCCAAGTTCCTCAATAGCTCTCCATGCAGCATTCCTTGCAGAGTCAAAGAATGACGGGTGCATTTCAGAGTTGGTGAACATGCAAAATCCTGTACTCTTGGGATCGTCCTCCTTGTCTTTGTACAAATGGAGTTGCACCCACCAATACTCTTGTCCTTCGTCCATCACAGGAAATCCCTTGTACACAGCTTCACCATTCATTCCCAAGCCAAGCATGAGGTTCTTGAGTATATTGGGAAATTCTGTCTCACACTCTAGGGTCATAGTCATCAGTGGTCCCTTCTTGACAGATTCATTGATGGTGGACATCTACAAAAATAGATGAGAAGGATGATTAGGAAAAGTTTTACGAGATGAAAAGACAAGTGTAAAGTTGGAATATAGAGTTTTCCTTAGTCTAATCCATTCTAGGGTCACGATCCTACAGGCAACACAGTGCTCTGATACCATCTGTAAGATCTCACCATGATAAGGTAAGATCCCTGTGATTGCAGTGCTAGTCCCTGGATCAAAATGCTAGCACCCACAGTTTGAGATGAAGTACACCGAAACAAAGGTCATTATTACATCGCACATCCAGGAGTATAATAGTTCTTACAACTCACTTAGCCCAAGGCTAAGACACAAGTTCACATAACATATAATAATAATAGAGTCCTTAGTCTTCATGTGCCACATGCAAGCATGTCGAGTGTAGACTCGCAACCCTACTCATCATCAGAGTAACCTGCAACATAATAAGTTACAGCCACAAGGGTCAATACATTTGGAATTGTATTGGCAAGTGATACCAAAGCTACTTAGTATAATCCAACAACTACATGAATATATGGCTAAGTGGGGTTAAGGCTGGCTTTGCTAAAATAGTTTAACTTATAGTTTTTGAAGAAGTTTTTCATTCAAGCTATAAGGTACCAATGATAGACATCACTGAACCTTTATCCCTGTTCACCCACAAGTTTTAACTTAGAGAAATTTGGATGAGGAGATTATTGAACTACTTCACTGTCTTGAGGCTCAAAGTTGTCCATAACCGGGGACACGGCTAAGTACTTCGTTTTACCCTCTCGAGAGGTGGTGCACTTTCCCCACAAGACTCGATATACATCGAGACAAGACCTTTCAGAAGCAATCCCTCAGACCACCACGGACGCGTTCCATCCTATCATCACTACCACCCTCTGTCCGTCTAGCTGAGTTCTTGCAACTTAGTTGGTCAAGGCAGAGCCCATATGCCATGTGGCTGCACTGCAAGCTTTATGACAAGAATGTCTCCAATCTCTTTGTTCCTGGGTGGCCATCCACAAGTGTGATACACCAGCTGACCATAGACATGGCCCCTGAGTAACCACTCAACATAATCCAAGCAAGTTCCAATCCACCCAGGTGTTTCATTAATAATAGTTGTTTTCTTAGTTAAACAAAAATAATATCATTCCATACTATCTTGATATGTATTTTCCACCCACAAATTCTACTAGCATAGCTAAGCATTCTAGCATACAAAGTCCTTTGACTAGGGGATACTACCAAGCTATAATCTATATAGCATAGCATAGTGTAGCAATATAGGAATAATTCAATCATGTCAAGATCTACCAAAATATCACTAGTGCAATAGTGAAAATAATAGGCCATGGGATGAAATATCACTTGCCTTGGTAGCTAGGGGAATAGGTACAATCCTCACAGCAACAAACTTCACAATCCACACAATATACACAAAAACAATACAACCACAATAATTTAATCAATAAAACATTACAAAAACATGAATGCATGCAAAATGCAATGATATGATCACAACTCTATAATTTACAGAGTCTATAGTACTGAGGATAGAATACCTCAACTAAATGCATAAGAAATACTCAAAAATAATCTATAGAACAATTTTTGTGAATAAAAATACTCCTAAAAAGGTTCTGTCTATAATTCCATTTTTCCAAAGGCAAAAGTGTGAAACAAGGCCTCCATAATAAAGTTCTCATTTTTATGAATCCATAGACACCAAATTTGTATTTTTCTGATTTGTGGATCAAAAGTTATTGAATTTCTAAGTTAAATACTAAATCAGTCTATTTTCTAATTAAACAGAAATAGTCTGGCGACGTGGCACTTTCCTATTGGCTGGTACCGGTTCGGCCGGATCGACTGCTGCGAGCCGTCAGATTTAAGTGATGTTGGACGGATCAGATCAGCCGTACCCTTTCGTTTAAGTGATCTAATCTTAACCGCTAGGATCTGATCGAACGGCTGCTAAGCATCTCGCCGGAGACTGGTGGTGCTAACGACGGCGCGCGGCGGCGGAGCGTCGGCCGATGGGGTTCTGGCGATTCTACGAGGGCTGGGAGACCGTGGACACGTACCAGAGGTTGAGGGGGTCGTGGCGATCTTGATGGAGGTCACTGCGGTGCGGGGGGTGCTCGGGCTTGGCCTGGATCCTTCGCCGGAGTTGCGGTTGCCGGCGGAACTCACGGCTCAGCGACGGAGATGAAGACCTGGGGCTCAAACCAACCGGCAAAGAGGTCAGCGAGGTGCGCAAACGTCTGCACGACCTAGTAAAGACCAAAAAGGGGCGGCGGGAAACCTACCCTTACCGGAGAAGGCGACTGACGGAGGCGGCAGAGGAGTTCGCCGGAATTGTCCGTGTCGTCGACCTGGGGAAAAAGAAAACGCGTGGCTCGGTCAGTAGGTGCGCCAGGAGATGGGGAAATAGATAGGACCAAGGGGAGGGCGTCGGGGGGCCTGGACTCACCGGAATAGTCGCCGGAGTTGCCGTTAGTGAGCGGCATTCGAGCTCGAATTTAGGGGAGCCTGGGGGCTCTCTGGGGGTGGCGACTGGGGGAAAATGACGAGGAGGGGGTGAGGATTAAGTAGGAGCATTCATCGGGGAGAATTACTGTGAGAAACGGCCGGAAATCAATCATTTTGAAAACGGCTGAGAATGGGGGGTTTGCTCGACGGCGCGGTTGAAGACGACGGGGTGGGGGTGACGTGGCGTGGGGCCGGCTTGTCAGCGAGAGGGAGTAGCCAGGGGCGCGGTAAGAAAGCGGGGGAGAGGGGAAACGCCGGGGGGGCTTAATGGGCCAGGTTGGGCCAGATGCTGCTGCTGCTGTTTGAAATTTTCCCTCCTTTTCTTTTTCTAATTCAATTTTCTCCAAAACTTTTGATTTAATGATTCAAATTGATTCAAACCAATTTGTGAAAATTTGTAAAAACTCAAACTAGGTTTTTAGGGTATTATAAAACATAATTACCTTCTATTTAATCCAAAGCACTCACTTGGACTTAATAGGTAATATAGCATTTCTTTGGTTCCATTTTCATAAATTCCTAACCATGGCCCAAAATTGCACCAGATTTTTGGAGGACATTCTAAATGCAATGCAAAAACATGCCATGATGATATGAGTGCAATGATGATGATTTCAGATGAAATTTTGGGATGTTACAAATCTAACCCCCTTAAGATGAATCTCGCCCTCGAGATTCAGGTTGGCTAGCAAATAGGTGAGGGTGATCTCTCCGAAGTTCATCTTCTCGCTCCCAGGTTGCTTCTGATTTAGTGTGATGGTTCCACTGCACTTTGCAGAATTTGATGGTCTTGGTACGGGTAATTCTTTCTGCAGTCTCCAGAATCTTAATATGTTTCTCTTCATAAGTGAGATCATTATCTAGCTGAACTTCCTCCAATGGTATAGTGTCCTTGAACGAAGTTTCTTCCATCTCTGGGTGACACTTTTTCAGCTGACTAACATGGAATACATTGTGAACTGCTGACAAAGATTCTGGTAATTCTATCTCATATGCTACTTCTCCTTTGCGACTCAAAATCTCATATGCTACCACATATGGATCCACCAGTGTCATTGTATGTGTGTTATTTTCACAGACCAGATATGGATCCACCAGTGTGATTGTATGTGTGTTCCTTTCACAGACCAGATATGGATCCACCAGAGTTCATTGCATGTGTGTTCTTTTCACAAACCACATATGGATCCACCATTTTAATTGCATGTGTGTTCTTTTCACAGACCACATATGGATCCACCAGTGTCATTGCATGTGTGTTCTTTTCACTAACCACATATGGATCCACCAGTGTCATGGCATGTGTGCTCTTTTCATTAACCACAACTAGAGTCATTACATGTATGTTCTTTTCACAAACCATGTATGGATCCACCAGTGTCATTGAAATGTGTTTTTTTTTCACAGACCACATATGGATCCACCAGTTTCATTGCATGTGTGTTCTTTCATTAACCACAGCTAGAGTCATTGCATGCTTGTTCTTTTCACAAACCACATATTGAACCACCATTGTCATTGAAATGTGTATTCTTTCATTAACCACATCTAGAGTCATTTCATGTCTGTTCTTTTCACAGACCACATATGGATCCACCAGTGTCATTGCATGTGTGTTCTTTTCACAAACCACATATGGATCCACCGGTGTCATTACATGTGTGTTCTTTTCATAGACCACATATGGATCCACCACTGTCATTGCATGTGTGTTCTTTTCATTAACCACATATAGATCCACCAGTATCATTGCATGTGTGTTCTTTTCACAAACCACATTGATCCACCTGTGTCATTGTATGTGTGTTATTTTCACAGACCACATGGATCCACCAGTTTTATTGCATGTGTGTTCTTTTCACAGACCACATCTGGATCTACCAGTGTCATTGTATGTGTGTTCTTTTCACAAACCACATATGGATCCACTAGAGTTTGTTGCATGTGTGTTCTTTTCACAAACCATATATGGATCCACAAGTGTCATGGAAATGTGTGTTCTTTTCACAGAACACATATGGATCCACAAGTGTCATTGCATACGGATCCTTCAGAGTTCATTGCATGTGTCTTCTTTTGACAAACCACATGGATCCACCAGTGTCATTGCATGTGTGTTCTTTTCACAGACCACATATGGATCCACCAGTGTCCTTGCATGTGTCTTCTTTTCACAGACCACAATGGATCCACTAGTGGCATTGCATGTGTGTTCTTTTCATTAACCACAGCTAGAGTCATTGCATGTATGTTCTTTTCACAAACCACATATGGAACCACCATTGTCATTGAAATGTCTATTCTTTCATTAACCACATCTAGAGTCATTTCATGTCTGTTCTTTTCACAGACCAATATGGATCCACCAGTGTCTTTGCATGTGTGTTCTTTACAGAAACCACGTGGATCCACCAGTATCATTGCATGTGTGTTCTTTTCACATACCACATATGGATCCACCAGTGTTATTGCATGTGTGTTCTTTTCACAGACCACATATGGATCCACCAGTGTGATTGCATGTCTAATCCTTTCACACACCACACTGATCCACCAGTGTCATTGCACGTGTGTTCTTTTCACGGAGAACATGGATCCACCAGTTTCATTGCATGTGTGTTCTTTTCATAGACCACATATGCATCAACTAGTGTCATTGTATGTGTGTTCTTTTCACAAACCACATATGGATCCACCAGAGTTCATTACATGTGTGTTCTTTTCACAAACCATATATGGATCCACAAGTGTCATTGAAATGTGTGTTATTTTCATAGACCACATATGGATCCACCAGTGTCATTGCATATGGATACACCAGAGTTCATTGCATGTGTGTTCTTTTCACAATCCACCTATGGATCCACCAGTGTCATTGCATGTGTGTTGTTTTCATTAAGCACACCTAGAGTCATTGTATGTCTGTTCTTTTCACAAACCACATACGGAACCAGCAGTGTCATTGAAATGTGTATTCTTTCATTAACCACATCTAGAGTCATTTTATGTGTGTTCTTTTCACAGACCAGATATGGATCCCCTAGTGTCATTGCATGTGTGTTCTTTTCACAAACCACATGGATCCACAGTGTCATTGCATGTGTGTTCTTTTCACTGACCATATATGGATCCACCATTGTCATTGCATGTGTGTTCTTTTCACACAGCACATTTATCCACCACTGTCATTGCATGTGCGTTCTTTTCACAAACCACATGGATCCACCAGTTTCATTGCATGTGTGTTCTTTTCACAAACCACATACGGATCAACCAGTGTCATTGTCTGTGTGTTCTTTTCACAAACCAAATATGGATCTACCATAGTTCATTGCATGTGTGTTCTTTTCACAAACCATATATGGCTCCACCAGTGTCATTGAAATGTGTGTTCCTTTCACATACCACATATGGATCCACTAGTGTCATTGCATATAGATCCACCAGAGTTCATTGCATGTGTGTTCTTTTCACAATCCACCTATGGATGCACCAGTGTCATTGCATGTCTATTCTTTTCACAGACCACATATGGATCCACCTTTGTCATTGCATGTGTGTTCTTTTCACAAACCACATATTGATCCACCAGAGTTCATTGCATGTGTGTTCTCTTCACAAACCACATATGGATCCACCATTTTCATTGCATGTGTGTTCTTTTCGCATACCACATATGGATCCACCAGTGTCATTGAAATGTGTTTTGTTTTCAGAATCCACCTATGGATCCACTAGTGTCATTGCATGTGTGTTCTTTTCATTAACCACAGCTAGAGTCATTGCATGTCTATTCTTTTCACAAACCACATATAGATCCACCAGTGTCATTCCATGTGTGTTCTTTTCACAGACCACATATGGATCCACCAGTGTCATTCCATGTGTATTCTATTCATAAACCACATGGATCCACCAGTTTCATTGCATATGTGTTCTTTTCACAGACCACATATGGATCCACTAGTGTGATTGTATGTGTGTTCTTTTCATTGACCAGATATGGTTCCACCAGAGTTCATTGCATGTGTGTTCTTCTCACAAACCACATATGGATCCACCAGAGTTCATTGCATGTGTGTTCTCTTCACAAACCACATATGGATCCACCATTTTCATTGCATGTGTGTTGTTTTCATAGACCACATATGGATGCACCAGTGTCATTGCATGTGTGTTCTTTTCACCAACCACATATGGATCCACCAGTGTCATTGCATGTGTGCTCTTTTCATTAACCACAACTAGAGTCAATGCATGTATGTTCTTTTCACAAACCATATATGGATCCACCAGTGTCATTGAAATATGTGTTCTTTTCACAGACCACATATAGATCCACCAGTGTCATTGCATGTGTGTTCTTTCATTAACCACAGCTAGAGTCATTGCATGCCTGTTCTATTCACAAACCACATATTGAACCACCATTGTCATTGAAATGTGTATTCTTTCATTAACCACATCTAGAGTCATTTCATGTCTGTTCTTTTCACAGACCACATATGGATCCACCAGTGTCATTGCATGTGTGTTCTTTTCACAAACCACAAATGGATCCACCAGTGTCATTGCATGTGTGTTATTTTCATAGACCACATATGGATCCACCACTGTCATTGCATGTGTGTTCTTTTCATTAACCCCATATAGATCCACTAGTGTCATTGCATGTATGTTCTTTTCACAAACCACATTGATCCACCTGTGTCATTGTATGT